>JAODVN010013949.1:0-17971 GCA_025434125.1 Chologaster cornuta
TGTGTGTGTGTGTGTGTGTGTGTGTGTGTGTGTGTGTGTGTGTGTGTGTGTCCCCGTTAGATATTGACGAGTGCCAGTCTTTGTCTGCCTGTGCCAATGGGATCTGTCTGAACTCAGAGGGATCCTACACCTGCAAGACATGCCCTCCTGGATACACCGTATCATATGATGGAGAGCTGTGTGAAGGTTTGTTTACCCTGCCCTGTTCTTCTAATCTAAACAGACCCTTGTGTGAGATGATCTCTTTCCCTCAAGCTCTGCGCTGAGAACAGTATGTGGCCCTTTCACAAGCGGCTACAAAGGATCTCTTCATTGTGTCGAGATATCCCTCGCAGGTGTCCCTATTTAATTGTCTTCTTGTATTGTTCAGATATTGACGAGTGCAGGCTGCCCAGTACCTGCCCTAGGGAAAGATGTACCAAATGTGGCTGTATTATAAGAACTGGAAATAGCACGTACAAATGGCGGCCATTCGTTAAATTACACATGTTCAAAAGCGCATACGAAGGACCCTTCTCCATACAGTACTCTACTGTACCACTACGAACAACCACAAATGGTTGTTATGGACCAATGAGCACATGGACGAGCATGTGAACCGATGTGAATGTATGAAACCAACGTTCTTGTCAGCCGGTCCATGACTTCGTGGAAATGTATGTGTGTGTGTGAAAGCATAAAACGATGTCTAGGCTTAATTTGAGATAAAGTAAATAAAAGGATTGGTTAATAAGCTATGTAGGCTACTTAGTTCATGCTTCTGAACTTATACCATGCCTGTACACAGACTTAGTTACTTGAATATTCTCCAACAACATAAGTGTGTACTTGATACATGCTAAGTAATACCATCAACATAATACAAACATGGTGTGGATCATTCTTTTCAAAACATCCCTGTATATACAATAATAATAATACAACAATACATTGCCCTGTTTCTATAACTTTTTATACTTTTTCCCTATATACATTTTTTTATAATCACTTCCACATTATGAAACCTAATTTAGAAAAAAAAGATTTATTGTAGTCAACGGCAAGATTCCAGTTTGCTTTGTAACAATAAGTACACATATGATGTTTGACTATTTAGAGTCAAGAAAGTCTCAGTTTTATCGTGCATTTGCTGAAGTATAAGACTGTGAAAATAAGTAATTGCTGCAGTAAGACTACAAACCCTGTGTCACATATGTGTCATGTTGTTTTCGCGCCAAAATACACAAGCCAAAGAAAGCACTGTTTTAGTGACGTGTGTTGTGTGAGACGAAAGCTGTAGTTCACTCAGTGGATACACACAAAACTAAAGATTACTTTATAGTTTTACAACTAACTGCAACATTCTTGACTTGAACAATTGTCTTTTCAATAGTCAAACATCACATGTGTACTTTGTGTCACGATTCAAACGGGATCTAAAAACGTTATTCTCGCCGTTGACTACCGTACATATTTCTTTCCAAACTAAAGTCCCATAATGCAGAAGTGACTTAGGCTCTCTATAACTTCCATGTGTAACATAAGATAATGTGGTGGAGTGGTTTTGTGTGTGTGATTACAGGAGAACGTGTTTAGAATACTAAATCAGAGATGTGAGTATCAATTTACTGCTTCAGATAATCGTGTTTGACCTTGCCCCACGCCCAATATACACAGATAGACAGGTGTTGGCCAATGTTCCCGTTCTGTTTAAGATCAGCACTGGGCGTTACGTGATTCCAGCAGAGCCTGACTGTCACATCGCCCTGCCGTTCAGGTTGTTTAATGGCATCAGGTGGGACGGCTTGGACACTAATCCCTTCCTTCGGAGCTCGAAATCCTAAAATACTCCTCCTAGACATAACATCATAGCTGGATCCTGGATCCCTCCATATCTGGCAGAGTTTGTGCGATCCTTTGCTCAACTCAGCGAGACCCCAGCTCCCAGATAGTCCACAATGATCTCAGATGAACGTCCTGTCAGTAACTCCGCTGGAGAGACAAAGGCGTCGACATTCATAACTCGCCATACTCCAGCCATTACCAAGCCAGCTGATTGAAGCCGGCAGGCTTCGTTCATTTGAAGCCAGAGATGGTAATCTGCTCTACAGTATGATGTTTCCATGTGTTTGTGATCCAGATGTGGACGAGTGCTTGGTAACTAACGTGTGCCCTGGACAGCTGTGCTCAAACACCCCCGGATCTTACACCTGCAGACTTTGCGGAGCCTGCTTGCAGCTGTCTGCAGACCGCTACTACTGCGAGGGTAAGACTTCCAGTCTGCCTCTGACCAGTAGGAGGCATCAACCTGGTAAAAGCCACAGTAAAACGCATAGCTTGACCGAAGCACATCTTTAAAGTGATTATTCCTTGTCAGGACATGATTTATGAGATCAATGCAGAGGAACGGCTGCCTTGAGGAATCCAGGAAGGTTACATCTGTCATGACTTCATTGGAAGGAGAAGCAGAATGATTATTTAAAAGTATTTAAACGTGGCCCAAGTCAGTCATGTAAAATATGTTTTTGATTGGAATAGCGAGTGTACCGTAGAAGAAGATCATCCTCAGATATGCGCATTTGCCCTGGGAGAAGGTTTCATAAAACAAGATGAAATCCAACTCAGCCTATGATAGGATTTTAATGGATGCATCTGATGCCATGGAAAATATTAAGGGCTTCATTTGAAATGAAGTCAGTCACTCACCTGTATGTTGCTTAGCAAGCATGACCTGTTGAACTCATTGTGTTAACCCCTAGGCAAAACAGGGCTGCCTCAATCACTATAACCACACTATTTTCTGCTTAACAAATACAATCTGTACTTCACTAGATACATAGCCACATAACAGGGGGGCAGTGGCCGTTTGTAGATACAGTAATTATACGCTGCCATTAATAGCTTGCTGTTTTGGAAGGGACGTCCATCCTGCATACTTATCTCTCTACTCTTTTTAATAAAGTAGGGTTGGGTCAGTGCAAGCTAATATAGAGGGCTCCTCAAGGGTGTACAGTAGGGAAGGCTTGCACTCGGCCACTAGTGGATTTATAAGCCAAGCTAAGTGGTCTGGAGAGGTCTCATTAGTACAATATGAAGCCTTATTTAATCTCATCACCGTCATCATATATTGTGTGTCGGGACAATATCTCTCATTTTCATTGACCATTTCTTCTTCTCATCTCCATCTCCCGTCTCTATTATTTGTCCTGTCGTTCAGATATTGATGAGTGTCAGATGCCAGGCGTGTGCTCCATGGGCGTGTGCACCAACACGGAGGGCTCGTTCTCCTGCAGGTCTTGTGACCCCGGCTTTATGGTGGCCGCCAACGGGCTTTCCTGCCAAGGTAACGCCCCACGACGATTCATCTGTGGCCCGTCTCATTTAGGACGGCCATGCGGTTAATGCGGTTAATTCGGTTGAGGCTCCGGGTCAGCCAGACTTGGAGTGAGTCAGTACTACTGTGTGTGTGTGTGTGTGTGTGTGTGTGTGTGAGTCAGTACTACTGTGTGTGTGTGTGTGTGTGTGTGTGTGTGAGTCAGTACTACACTACTCACCGACGCATGGCACCAGTTTTGCCGCATTCTTTTTTGCATTTTTTTTTGCGATCTGGAAGCTCTTTGTTGACATGACAACTAGAAACCCAGTGCCGAGCAGATGGCAAGAATGAGTCATGTCAGCGTCATGCCTGTGTTGTTTTGTGTGCTTCCACCTGGTGGTGGAAACACAAGGGGTATCACTGCTGCTAACCCTGGCAATGATACTGAGACCAGCCATTGTGTGTAATGGGCCATGGGCTGACATCAACTGTCTCCCTGCTTTTTCTTTTCTCCGCCCCGAGTCAGTTTGATGCTGTTCCAGCTACACCCAGTCACCCTCTGCTCATGGTTACAAGGAAAAAATGAATCCTGATTATTGGCAAGAGAAGAGGAGCAGTTTCTTTGAACACGTCGGACCGTTTGCTGTCAAAATATCTCATTATATAAAACAACTTGAGCTAGAATGTCGTAATTGGATCAGTGTTAACACTAGCAGAGTAATGCACTGTAAATGGCCAAGTCATGGAAAACATGTTTTTCTGCAATGTGAAGTTTAACGCGGGCCCTGTCAATGGCAAATGTTTCTTGCAAGGACCATCTTTGATCAGAGCCCCCCAGACAACCTCCACAACCCACAGGGCCGTGAGCCTGTAGCCTAGTGTACTCTACATCTACTGCCACCTCAGAAATGGCCCTTTAATTATCCTATTAATCAGCAGTTGTCGTATATTTTCATGCAGTCTGCCATTGTGTGTACAGTGATGACAAAGCAAAAGCCAGACCCTTCTGACATCTCTCTAACAGGAATGAGGCCATGTAGTTGCATGGGGATGAAAGACAGATTTATTCAGGTAAGGCCAAGCGTTATTGGCACACAGCACGCAGCTCTCTAGGTAAAAAACAGGCTCATATAATACGAAATGGCCCTAGATCTCATCTAAACCATCAGCGCTGTGTCCTTCAGTGGAGCTCAGATGTCATTGAATTGATTCCAAAGCTCTGGTCACGACGTGCTTATGCGCTTACCTCTTGTCTGGAGAATGATTCTGTTCTCTCCCTGACTGTTTGCGAATGTGCCTCTGCCTCGTGCGCTCCGGCAGACTCGCCTCATTATCACGTGCTGGAAGTAAAATGGGCTTTTCCCGTGCGCTGTATTTTCCCTGCTTCCCAGCTTTTGCCCCGGCACATTACCCCAGGTCCAAATTATGTTGTAATACAGCAATTATCCACCAGTCCACACTTAATCAAGCATCCATCCAGCCTTCATTGTTCATTTTTATTAGGTCGACGGAATGTTCTCAGCTTGAAAAGCAGAGGGAGGCGCATGATTTTGTAAAAATGTTTCCTAAGCACTCCAAATTGTGTTCAGACAAGCTCTTGATTAGACATGCATTCTTTTTGCAATACTTCTGGAGGAGGATAATATTCCCCGAGGACCTAATGAGGCCGGAGGATACATGGGGATAATTAGTGAAAATCAATATGAAACCAGTGCTGACCTCGTTTCTGTTATCACCACTCATTTGTCCTGTGTTTTCCGTCTCTCATAGATGTGGATGAATGCAGCAGAGACGACGTGTGCGTCAGAGGCCAGTGTTTAAACACCGACGGTTCCTACTTATGCCTGTGTGAGACTGGCTTCAAGATAAACCCAGACACCGCTGACTGTAGAGGTAACACACACACACACACACACACACAGAGCCAACAGTGATTGGTGAGCGGGCACGTCCCAGATCGACTGCGAACAAGTGTCCGTCTGTGTACGTCAGACACTTTGTTGCACTACATTTACTCTGTTACCAACGGCGGCATTTGTCGAGTATATAGGCTCAGCCTGTTCCGTTCAATAGCACTACATCACATAATACGCAATTTGTGCATAACATCTTAAACAATCCACGTAAGAATTATCAGGAAGTGGTTCATTGGCTGTTAGCCTTGTCAATCGCAAGAATATACAGGTAATTCGATGCTAGCACACAATGCTATTACATGAGACTAAGCCCTGAGGTGATTGTGTATAGTCGAGGATGCACCACTAGGGACCAGGTGTTTCCTTCCATGGGCAAGGGCCGAGGGACAGATGCCTGGATGCACGTTCATTCGTCCCCTCAGGGAACCGTGAAAGACCCTGTTGTGAGACATCCTGGAGGTGTTCCTCCCCCTGCTGGATGGTCGCCCCTTTAGCTCCTTTAAAAGTTCTTCAGTTGCTGAGATAATATTGTTACTACAGCTGCCTGCTCCTCGCCGAGGAGCTTCACCGCGGTGCACTGCTTGGCTGACTGCTGCCCGGCAGCCATCTTTTCCTGTTCCCCCCCCACACACACACTCCAGAATGAGTGCAAGGAATTTGGAAGCCTGTTGTGCGGTACCTTGCGCTGCGAGAACACCGTTGGCTCGCCACCGCTGCTACGCAGGATGCCCGCCAGGCGCGGCCAGAGAGGAGAGCGTCGGAGGGAAAGCGGGCGACGCAGCAGGCGTTCGTTATCCGTTTGTTATTCGGGGGAGCACGTGAAGCAGCAAACATGGTGCCCACACAAACAGCGTCTGTGGCTTTGTTTAGCATCGGCCATGCTCAACTGGTGTGCCATAATCGGCATCACTGAAGGAGGACAATTATCAGTTGTAGCCGCTGTTTACCTTGGGCATGGTTGTGGTCTGACAGCAGCGCTCCACATTCTCGCCACAGCCCGCCCCCATAGATAGTGATATCTGCCTGGCACAGAGACAAAGAGGCTCCAGTGAAGCTGAAGCTATACTGTGGGTCTTCTTGGGCAGGAGGGCGTGGAGGAGGCAAGGGGAAATGGCCCCTGAAATTGGGACACTTTAAAAAGAGGAGTGTCATCCAAGGCTGAGTGCGTGTGTGTGTGTGTGTGTGGGACGATGATAATAGCCAGCGGACTCATCCGACAGACAATGGAGATAATGGATCACCTCTGGCAGGGACACTGGTTGCAACATGGTCGCCGCTGCTCCTCTAGGGGATGGAGGGTGGCGGTGATGGTGTCTGCGGGAGGAGGTGGATGGGGCCTTGTTTTCTCTCCCAAATGTGTCCCATAGACCTGCCTTGTGACCCTTCTATTAAGGCAGGAGGCCACATCTGGCCCCATAGTTGGCCAATGACAACAGCCCAAATCTCGAGGACCTCCAGAATACATACAGCCTTGTGTGGTTACTGGCACGGCAGTGTGTGTCTGTCCGTCACACAGTGACAGTGTGATTTACTACAGAACGTCTCCCTTTTAGCACTTTATAAATGCTATAGCCTGTCCTACAATATGTGTGTTTGTGTTATGTGAGTACTTTGGGCTGCAGATGGTGTGGGTGTGGGTGTGTGTGTGTGTGTGTGTGTGCGTGTGTGTGCGTGTGTGTGTGTGTGTGTGTGTGGCTGCCATCACAAAGCAAGGATAATTGCTTTTATCAGTTCTTATTCACGGTACAGTTACAATTTGGTAATTTAGCAGATGCTAATAGTATATATTACAGGGAGCCGATTTTACATGGGTATCATGCTAAAGAATGCTTACTGTTAGGCCACCTCTGGATAGGCCTACTGTATTCAGTCTCGTGTCATCACCCGTCACAGCGTTTTAACCGGACTCTGTGGAGAGGAGAGTAACCGGACTCAGACCCCCCTCTACGAGCTGCCTCCTCTGGTGTCCTCACTCTAGACTGCATGATGGCGTCCGTCTGGAACCATCGATGGAGTGCAGAGGCCTCTTGTGAGATAGGACGCAGATAGAAACCAGCTGCTCACCTCTCGTCCCCCGAAGTGTGCAGAGTCAACGCGCTGATCCTCAGCTCTTATAGGTCAGATCCAACGCGGTGTGAATATCTGCTGCTGGTTCTTCTCCAGAGGGGGCCCGTGTCTTTTTGGCGTTACATTGGCTGCACCGTTTGTGGGCTCCGGTACCAGACGGGACCTTAATTAGAGACGTCATGCCTCAACGAGCATAGTGTAATCTTCCATTCATGTCGGGCTTTAAGTCATACTGAGGGTAGCATAGCACGTCATACGTCTTGCCTTTTACAGATGCCCAACATTGCTGTAAAAACAACAGTTGTTGCGCTGTGGTCACTCAGGCCCCCACAACAGATATTCAACCCACCCAGACCATATTGAAACCACCAAAACGCCACATGGCATCACCCTGAGCCCTGGGCTTGAGAAGCAGACATTTTTTCACCCTCCTAGAAAGAAGCCCAGCGCAGCACACAATAACTGGTTGTTTCACGGTTTCACCGCAAGATGGGAAGTTTGGAGAGATGCTGCCGTCACCCCAATAAAGAGAGGGAGCTCATTTGCCCCGAGTCATTTCTGTCTGCTTGTAAAAATCATCAAATATTTACAAAGAGGCCAGACGCTGTAATGTGCAGTGATGTGAAGGGCGTTGTTGTAATTACATCCACACAGCCTTCGATGGGGTAGCGGTTGTCTTTGGCTCGGCCTTATGCACTCATTTAGATTTACAGTACTGGTCTTAATACAAAAAGGGGAAAGCAGTTATTTTTCACCACTCGAACGTCAGCCACAACTGTGCCATGAAGGCTTTGCTGAGCACTGCGATGAGGCCGTGTGTGTGCGTGTGCGTGTGCGTGTGTGTGTGTGTGTGTGTGTGTGTGTGAATGAGAGAGAGATCTGCTAGTGATAGATTTAAACTTACGTTTACAACTTTATGTATGTATATTGTACGTGTGTGTGCGTGCGTGTGATGTAAACTGTGAAACAACTTGCAAAAGGGCAGGCCAAAACCTCACACTTGAACATATTCAGATGTGACCGATGTCTTGTCCAGATCTCAAGGTGCCTTCAGACATGCGGACCTCAAAAGACAAAAGACGAACGAGAACAATCCAAGGTATAGATGAAACGATAGTTGTCTTCCTCTCATCGGCCCGTAGTCGTCAGTGCCTAATAACCCCTACATATGGTTTCACTTAAACGAAGGGTTGCCCAGGGAACAGGGGTGAGCCGTGTACTTCAGAGGTTAGCCAGCAGTCAGTGATTCGCATTTCTAGCACACAGCACACCCCACAGCCCACCCCTCAGGGATGCCACAGTGACCCCACTGTGGCATCCCTGCTTAACCAGGAACAAGATTCTCTGGTGTCTCACTATTAGGAGGGTCCAGGTCATCGCAACTATCATCTAAACTATACGGTGAACTCCTCACCTTTACTTACCTCACTTTTCCGCTTCAGGCAATTAGCAGGGCTGCCTGCCAGCTGACGTAACAGTCATTATGACACGGAAACGGGGCGAGGTAACGGCTTCCTGCTGGCGTCAGGCAAGGCTAGATTTAGTTGCAGCTATCCCATTATGCATTATTCATTGTTTCCCACAAGCCATTAATGCTGTGGTTGTTAGCATGCTTTCACTTTGGCTGTATGTAGACAAATCTAATTATCCTGTTTAATAATGCTGTCAATCAAGGCCCATAAGTAGGCAGAGACATATAAGAGAAATGGGAAAAACAAACAATTAAGATGACATTTTGTCCTCATTCCTTCTTGAGATGATGGTTTGATACAGTATGAAGCATTACTGCAGTGCGCTAGCTAGCCACACATGTTGTACTGTAGCAACACATTGAGCCGCTGTTTGAAGGGGCTATAAAGCTAACCACATACACTGAATTGTTCTGTTACCTTACAATATGAGAGACCTCCCTGTTGGCTGCTTTGCTCGTTACCACTTAAACCTTTTATGCTGTTTACTTTATCGCTATCGCACCGGTGAAACTGTTAGCGGGTAGATTTTCTCCAAGATATTGTTATACAATACAGGATAATATGTGCACGAAATCAACATAAGTTAATTGTGCTACTGTATGAAGTTGTTTGCTAACACACAAAGTACAATATTGTGGCATGACTTGTAATATATTTACCACAGTTTACTATTGTTTTCACGTAACGTATCTAGTTCCATTTTTCTCTCTCTCAGGTATAAATTAAGTAGGAATAAAGTGTTAAATTATGTATATTTTTTTAATAAATTATGAATGCGGAAATCAGTAATATACTGACATGTGATACACTGCAATTTAACATTTATTTCATAGATGTTTTGTGAATTAAGGGGGATTCCTTGCAGTGCGCAGTAACCACAATATTCCTCAGGACACCTACGCAATCCCTATGACCCCATAATGGGTTTTCATCTATGTCCTACTGTATTTATCCATTCTCTATTCATTCTGCAACCATTTGAGCCCACGTGTCTATGCTAACTATTTAGCCAATGTCATGCATTTTCCAAGTAAGGTTCTAGAGAATCTAGATAACAATAAAGCCATTTCTGTCTCTGCCAATTTTATTATCCCGTAGGAGCCTGCAGTGTTTCTGACCTGTGAGGCATGTCAGGGAAGAAGCCAAGTCAGGACAGGAATATGGTCTGTGGCCTACTGCTGGAATGGAAGACAAGGTCCTAGCCAAGGCTCTTCTGTTTTCAAACTGGCTGTGCTGTGGTCATTCTGGCACACTGTCCCTTCTTAACATGATATAGCATGTATCAGAGGTCAGACGTTGAAATGTGAAGAAAATGGAAAAATATTCTGAACGGCATGAAGATCTCTATTCCTACCACCACCTTCTTTTCAAATTCACCTCTACTGTTTCCGCAGCCAAAATTACATTCTACAAAGACAAAAATCAACTCCTATGCTGCTGATCCTGGGAAGCTATTCTGTGTTTTCCTCACTCCTCACACCTCCCTTCCCCTGCCACCATCATCACTATCACCTGATGACTTTGTGACTTTCTTCGCAAAGAAAGTGAATGACATTATCAGCAGTTTCGCTTCCCCATCGACTACCTGTTATAAAACATTGGCATGCAACTTAAATTCTTTCTGCCCCCTCTCCACGGAAGAAGTCCAGACCCTCATAGTGTCCAACCGGGCTACCTATCCCCACAACTCTTCTCCAAGACATCTCACCTGACCTCTTACCATTCCTCACCACACTAATCTACTCTTCCCGGTCTTCAGGTTTGGTCCCAGCAACCTTCAAAACAGCTAGAGTCAGACCGCTGCTCAAGAAACTAGCCCTTGATGCATCAGCACTCCAGAATTTTAGAATGGTATCCCTCCTCTCCTTCTTGTCAAAAACCCTTGCGCGTGCTGTCTCCAACCAACCTCGGAGACAACAACCTCCTGGACAGCCACCAATCTGGTTTCAAAGCTGCTCACTCCACTGAGACTGCTCTTCTCATGGAGACTGAAGCCTGACATACTGCTAGAGCATCCTCCCTCTCGTCAGTCCTCATCCTTTAAGATTTGTCAGCTGCATTCAACACTGTAAACCACCAGATCCTCCTTTCAAATCTAGCTGAGCTAGGCATTATAGACTCTACCTCTTGCTTTAAAGCCTGTCAAGTCCTCTGGGATGGACTTTTATCCAAACCCTGTCCACTCAACACAGGAGTTCCTCAATGATCTGTGCTGGGACCCCTACTCTTCTCACTGTACACAAGATCCCTCAGCCCTGTAATTTCTGCTCATGGATTATCCTATCACTGCTATGCCGATGACACCCAACTCTACCTCTCCATCCCTCCATCTGACACACAAATCTCGACCCAGATCTCTAAATGCCTCGCTATCAGCACCTGGATGTCTACACATCACCTCAAACTCAACCTCGACAAAACCGAACTACTCCACCTCCCGGCAAAAGACAGTCCTCAAGTGGACCTGTCCATCACCCTTGAGAACACCAAGGTGTCCTCCTTCCCTACCGTTAAGAGTCTTGGAGTAATCCTAGACAACCAACTATCATGCGCAGCTAACATCACCGCTTGAGTTTGAGCCTGCAGGTTCTCACTTTACAACATCAGAAGAATAAGGGCGTTCCTCACAAGGGAAGCGACACAACTCCTGGTCCAAGCCCTAGTGATCTCCCACTTGGACAACTGCAACTCGCTGCTAACCAGACTACCTGCGTGCTCTACAAGACCCTTGCAGCGAGTTCAAATTGCTGCAGCTCGCCTGGTATTTAACCAGCCCAAGTTCTCCCATGTAACTACACTGGCTCCCCATTGCAGCCCGCCAATTCTAGGCACTGGTGCTGGCATACAAGATAGTACATAGAACGGCCCCAAGCTGTCTCCAAGCTATGGTCCGGTTCCAGGCCCCAAAAAGAGAACTTCGTTTCACCACCTCGGCTGGCCGACTGGCAATGCCACCATTACAAGGCCTCAAGACTCGAGCGTCTTTGTACAACGGTGGTGGAATGAGCTTTCAGTAAACGTCAGAACTGCGGAAACCCTACCCATCTTCCAAAAGAGACTCAAGACACATCTCTTCACAATCCACCTTGGTACCTTGACTAGTGACCTCGCCACCTCTTAGCACTCCTAATGAAGTCCTGCACTTACTTTTCATGCGCTTATCTCACTATTTATTAAAAATGAATAAATCAAACATATTGCACTTTATTAGTTTGGCCATTACCTATTGCACTTTATGTTTGACTATGTGGTAATGGGTATAATGACATTATGCTGCATTTGTTCTGTTTAGAATATTGTTTTCTTATAATTACTGGTATATGACCTGTTCAACTACTGACAAATGCACTACATGTAAGTCGCTTTGGACAAACGCCAACTGCCGTGAATGTAAAATGTAAATGAACTCCTTCTATATGTGAATGGCATTACCTTTCACTCTCTAAGAATCAATCTAAATGTCTGAGGTTCATCTGGACTGCCCACTGCTCTTACAGTAATTGACGTGAACAATTTTCTCATATTGTAAAAATGTGTTAGAGTTTGACTCATGAAACGGCAAAGTATATAAGATTTATAGTTTTTATATATGTGTGTGTGTGTGTGTTTTTAAGACAAACTTACCATTTCCACATTAATTTTTACTGGCACGTGATAACTTGCAGAAAATACAGAAGCAGTGGTTTAACTATACCCTAGCTGCGTAGCTATTGATTATTCCAATATTTTCCTGAGTTCAAACGGGCCATTACCAGCATGTGGTTGCTAACATAAGTTGTTGATCAAATTCCCCATTATTCCCCTTAAAAAAAACAGGAATGAAGCTGCTGAGTGTGTGAATTCAGTTCTGGATTTCTGGCAATCACATTCAATTGACTAAAAGTGTACAGAATACCATCTAATATACAGGTTAACACTAACCAGGGGTTAAGTGTGATCATAAATTCTGTTTGTTTTATAAACAATTATAATCAGATGTGCCTCTCCAATGGGCCCCACACCGTACACGACATCTGCCAAGAAAAACTTAATGTATGTATGAAATTGCTAACAAATGTTCCTTTAAAACAGCAAGGGGTAAATCACTGAGAGCAGTATTAACAGCCTGAACTTCCATGACTTTCTCTGTCGACACACAACTACATAACAAGGTCCTTCTGTTTTTTTTTATCTTTAATTTATCAACAATTGTGCATACAAGATGGCCAAGATTTGGTCCAAACCAGCCATGGCCTATGATCAACTTCCCTGAACAAATGATTTTCATTGTGCTATGTTTGCTTAATTTGGGAAGAACAAAACAGCATATCAGAACAGCATATCTTAAGACTTCAGTCATTGATTAGTGGACAGGGATTTCTTTCTGCGTTTTATGCACAAAATCTTCCAAATCCAAATGTTTATTTTCTGTGACCATCAGAATTGTAATACTGTAAATGGCTTGTGTGACCTAGAATTTGTGCCATAGCGTTATTCTCCAAAACGAAAGGTGGCACTGTATACAGTACTACAGTTTGTAGGAACAGCACAATGTTATTGAGGAAGTTGTGCGTTGAGCGGTGAAACTGCTTGCTGTCTTTTTTTAAATCGCTCCTCTCTCTTTAGTTTTGACCAGAAGCAGTTATTTACTTTCAACGTGTAGTACCACCCACAAGCTTTCAGATTGATTTGCCGCTATGCACTGATTGGCTTCTCGCGACAGCAAAATAAATAAAATAGTACGTTCTACTGTCGTCTGCCCGGCCACTTTGACAAGCGCTGCTGTCTCGTTTAGAAGCGCATCGGGACTTTTTTTTTCCCGCCACGGCATTGCTGCTCATGTGCAAATGCATCGTGGAGGATCACTGGATGTTTAGTGTTCACAGAGAAGAGCCAGCACATAGGGCCCAGCCTAGTGTCGCCCGCTGAATAAAAGCGTAGTTACTGTTCACCAGTTTGTAAATAAAAAGTTGGGTCACTAAATAACCATTTATCTTGTCTATATAGTCAAATCAGATCTATTGTCCTGCTTATCATGAAGGCAATCCTTATCTTAAGAGAGATAATAAAGTGATTGACTTCATATTGTAATGTGATGTCCATCGGTAATAACCTAACAAAAGGCATACTGAAGCATTTCTGATGTGTACCACATTTACACTGTGCTCAAGGAGAAGTACTGATTCACATTTTTGCAAGCTTACACATCCTGTACTTTCTAAGCCCGGACTGAATTAAGTGTCACTACTTCTGATAAGACTGATACTGTATCTGTAGTATTGCAGTGCTTGTTAGTTTTATTGTTTGTTTGGAATTAGAATGACACATGCTTACTTTAGAAAGTTATTAGCAAAAGCCACCCATAGGAAACAGTGCAGTCATAAGCTTGACTGTGTAATGTTAGACGTTATGCTCACCCCTGTGATCCGTGGACTTTCAGATTTTGACGAGTGCGCCAATGAGACCTGTGGGAACCACGGATTCTGTGAAAACACAGACGGCTCTTTCCGCTGCCACTGTGACCAAGGCTACACCAATCCACCAGGAGATCTGGGAAGATGTGTTGGTGGGTACAGTAGCAGCTCTCTAACCTTTTTTACCAGACCAGACTGTTTTATTTGAACTCTGCTTTGGAATTGATTACACATCACAAATTCACACCAATAGTATGTACTGTAACATACTGGAGCTACGTTTACCAAATTGTAAAACAATCATATATTTATGTGACACGTTATCAGAGTGGCTGTTTTAGAATATGTAAGCATAAAGGCAGAGGACTCTAACAATAACCATCCGTACGTCCACGGCCCTCGAAATGCATTGTGAAGCAAAGCGTGTGATAAACTTTGTTTATGTTCATATTTCATATTTACGTTGCCAGGGCTGTGTAGAAGTATTAGATTAATGCACACAGAGACCAGTTAGCTAGCGAAATGGGAGGAGATATTTGGTGCATTTGACAAACTGTGTATTAGCTTACAAATAGCTTGCAATAGCTGACCATACCTTTTAATCAAGGATTCTTTAGACCTACATAATGTACAGTACACGGCATGAGTGCTAATATCTATACTGAGCTATTTTACGAAATGTCCACCTCTTGCTTCCCCTCTCCCCTCCCGCACAACAATATCTCCCTATCGTTCTCAGACGCAAATGAGTGTGAGATGGCGCTGTGTGGCGAGGCCCTGTGTGAGAACTACGACGGCAGCTTCCTGTGCATCTGCTCCAACGACAATGAGGAATTTGATCCCCGCACCAGCCGTTGCCTCTCCCTGGGTAATAGAGCACATGGGACTAGACCGTCCGTCCCCTGTAAGCGGGAGATGGGAGTTTTCCCCCAACTTAAATGAGCCGTCTCCCGTTATCCAAACAGTGGGGGACACAAGGATGATGCGAGCCGCTCCGCGTCCCGTAAGGTGTTGGCTGGCCTGCTTTCATTTTACGTCAAGATT
Source organism: Chologaster cornuta (assembly GCA_025434125.1). NCBI lineage: Eukaryota > Metazoa > Chordata > Actinopteri > Percopsiformes > Amblyopsidae > Chologaster > Chologaster cornuta. Next base: position 15,188 of record JAODVN010013949.1, read on the forward strand.
AATAGCTAACTGGTATCATTGAAAGAGTAAATATGTATCGGTCCAGTTAGACGAATGATACAGGCCTCCAAACACATCCCCTCGGGACATCATTACTCCGAGCGTATTTCCCCACCAAGACAAACAAGGATAAAGTGTAGCAATTGGCAGGGTTAGCATTATGACTGCATTGCGCTCCACTAACTAACATGACCTCAAGCGAGCAGGGTACTGATACGGTATACTGTACATGCACGGCCGTCTCAGAATTTATGGAAAAGCCCCCTGGAGTCACATCTCCTACCCAATGTGTGCACGAGTACGCCAGAGATGCATGTTTACTTTATTAAGCGGCGAGGATGTTTTTCCTACTCTCTCTGGGCACTAAACCCCAGCTATGCCTTTGTGTGCCCTTTTTCGCCACATTCCGCTGTTTGCTTTCGTCGTGCGCTAATCAATCATGTGAGAGCGAATAGTGTGTTGACTCATGCCAGTGTTTCCATTCGGCTAAGCCGGCAGATTAGAGGGAATGCCTGAGCCCATGCCTACCAAACAATGAGCAGGCTCAGCAGTGGCCGCTAGGCCCAGGTATGTTCTGCTTGCTGGAGGCATGCGGACATTCTGAGGCTAGCTAAAGGTCAGTGACCCGCTGATTTGCTGCAGCCTGCTATTGAAACCGCCATCGCTATGAGGTCTCAAGGCTCGCTTATGGAAATCTCAAATGTTTTCTGTCCTGGCACCACAATGGTGAAACAAACTTCCAGTCAGGACTGCCAAAATACCCATCTTCCACAAGAAACTCAAGATTTTTGTTGAATGATTTATGATGACCTGTCCAAGTATTGACAAATGGTATTTACTTTGGAAGAAAAAAACATCTAACCTGGAAAACCTTTGGTATCAACAAAATATCACATCTTAATGATGAATTAAAAAATAAATAATGCAATCATGTCATTTGTTTTTGTATTCCCTAAATTAACTGGTTTCTCTGCATGTTTGCAGCAGCCATCCCTGAGCCCGGCGTCCCGGTCCATCAACCCTCTCCACTGGCAGAGGAGAGAAAGGACTGCTACTACAACCTGGATAGTATCAATTTCTGCGACAATGTTTTATCTCGTAACACCACCAGGCAGGAGTGCTGTTGTACCGTCGGGGCTGGCTGGGGTGACAACTGCGACATCCACCTCTGCCCTGAACCACAAAGAGGTACATCAGCCACCTCTGATAGCTAGTGGGTTTCAATACGGTTCTGTGCTAGCACCGGTCTTGTCATTTCTGTGTTTTTGGCCTGGTTAAAGTTTTGCCACATCTGCGTCACTCTGCAATATGGCTCTAATGCGCTAATGGAAATGAAAATGATCACTGCCTGACTTGACAAGAAAATTGGCATTTGGTCAAGGTCGCTTGCAAAACGAATTAGATTCGCTATTAATGTATGTTTCTTTTCCAGCGGAATTTAAGCAGTTGTGCCCTCATGGCAGTGGGCTTCTACCTCAGACCGTGTCCTTGTCACAAGGCCTGGAGGGAAGGCAACTTTACAAAGGTATTCAGATAATATAATCCCTCTTTATCTGTCCCTGGTTCATTGTGGCTTCAAGCCTTTGCTTTATGCTGTTTAGTTGATGTTCCCTGGTTATACAGTCAAGTAAGCTTTATTGATGCTCACTGTAGTCCTTAAATCATCTGCAATCATCACAAGCCCACATTTCATACAGGAAATTTATGACACGCCCTAACCTTTCATCTAAGTTGGACTTTAGGGTAAAGAAATTCCCTTCAAAAACTTTTTCCGAAAAAAAAAACTTGAAGCGGTTCAAGCTTGGCTCACCCGCCTCTACTTTTGCGCAGGCACAACGAAAGGTGCTGTGTCAGCTACACTTTTATTTCCACTCACAAAGCATTTAAAACAAGATGGATGGGCAAAATTCAATACTTTATTTACGGCGCTTGCTGCTGAACTAGCTTTTAAAGTACACCCGCATACCTGTCTGCATACCTCCATTAATAAGGTGCAATTTACCCTGACAGCTTGTTATTAGAGAACTACTGTAAGAAGTTTCAAGTTGTGTGCCAGGATAAGATGTAAGCCAACCGCTTTAGCTTCCAACTACACCTCTTGTTTCTCTTTGCAGACGTGAATGAATGTGAGATGTTTGGACCAGATATATGCAAGAATGGACAATGTCGGAATCGGTTTTCCTCATACACCTGCTACTGCCTGTCTGGATTCCTCTATGATAACGTCCAACTAGAGTGTATTGGTAAGATGTCACAAAATCGCCTACTCAAGTATTTTTATTTTTTATTTTGAGTTTGTACTTAAATGTTTACAAAATGTTTTTTTTATTGTAAATAATTGATATAAGGTACTGCCTTTGATAATAAAGAAAAAAGCAAGCAAACAAAAGCATATTTGGACCGGATATTATGCTATCCTGTTTTCATCGAAGCGTCTTATTTGATGTGCCTTTCAGGAAATGATTGTAATATGTACAGTACGTTTATTTATATTTCATACCTACCTACTTCCAGATACTTTTCTCAAGTAGCACTGTAATAGGTTACAACCAATTTTCCATGCCTGCTTGTGCACATGCGTGTTCTAGATTATGATGAGTGTGAGATGATGGACTCCTGTGTGGACGGAGGGTGTATGAACACCGTCGGGTCCTTCAACTGCTTCTGCAATCCTCCGCTGGTGCTGGACCACACTGGGCAACGCTGCGTCACCCAGAACACCACCGAAGGTGTGAGAGAGCACTAATGTCCCCGCGCACACACACACACACACACATGTTACTG
>JAODVN010014053.1:0-7500 GCA_025434125.1 Chologaster cornuta
TAGAAAACATATGCATCTTACTTGTTACTGGTGTGCACACTGACCATTACTGTAACTTTATGTCCATGAATGTACATGAAGTAAACTTCTTAGTAACTGAAATTGCTAATGCGCTCAGATATTATTTAAGCCATGGATAGGTCAAGTTCAAGGTCAAGGGTAAAACCATTGAATTCTTCGTGAAAGTTTCATTAAAAAATCCAAAATTCTGCCTGGACCTATACAAACAGTGGTTTGTATACAATATAGTAGAAGGGAGAGGGGTAGACAAATGTGTGAGGAGTTTTACTGTAGATAGGTGTGTGTGTGTGAAAGAAGGCACAATAGTGTTGGAGGTGTTGAAACACATAGTTGTAACCCTGGTTACAACAACAAGCTGAATTCCTGACACACAATAAGATGGTACAAAACTTCTCCTACAGCGCTCCAGTATTAGCGGCATTGTAAACCATTCCTAGGTTTAACACTTCATCATCCGACACCAATTAGTGAAAGTAGCTGGTTTATTGCACGGGTAAAGCAGAAACTACTTATTTAGTACTTCTACTTTGTGGAACTATGTCAAGGGTACAATTTGTCCACAAGTGTCTTTTTAAGCATTTTAACCACTCCTCTGAGAGTACATCTTTATTGGCTAGAGCACATACAGTAATTGGTGGTCCTGGCACAAAGGGCAGAATAGGTCTTAATAATACATTAGTAGACAATATGAACTATAAGCATACAGTGTACATCAGGGCTATTGTACATTTAATGTCACATAGGTGTTCTGCGGTGCACGATAGGTGAATGTGTATCCACCTTGGTGGAAAGCAGCCGTGTCAAGTAGATCTCAGGCAGGACCTTCTTGCGGTGGCTCTGCCTGTGTGACTTCTTATTCTCCATCTGCTCATCATGAGGCAGGACCTTCAACACAGGGGAAAAGGTCAGCATACACCAGATTGGGTTAAAAATAACACCATATAAGAATTGTTTCTGATAACGTCACCATAAACATTTGGAGCTCTGAAAAAACTATTAATTCTGTGGGTTTTCATATACAGATAATGTATCTGACATAAGTGGTATGGAGAAATCAGAAATGCTCAAAACCCTCCTACAAGGGTCCAAGAAAATCCCACAAAGCTGTTCTGTAAAGTTAACTACTGGCACAGTCAAGAGAACTCATTATTTTGAAGTCAAAGGGCCCGTATCTTGGGCCGAGGTATATAAGAAAGCTTAAACAGTATTAGTGCCGTCATGTCCTGTCAGCAGATTTTATGTCCACTTGCATTCACCTCTGTACCCTCAGCCGTCAGGTTACCCACAGCTAAGAAGCCACAGCTGACTAGCTTTAGCTAGTAGGTGACTAGCTATAGATCACTAGCCATAGGTAACTAGCCGTAGGTGACTACTGTAGCTGTAGGTGACTAGCCACAGCTGACTAGCTATATGTGACTAGACATAGATGACGAGCTGTAGCTGACTACTGTAGGCACAGCTGACAAGCCACAGCTTACTAGCCACAGCTGACTAGCTGTAGGTGTCTAGCTGTAGGTGACTAGTGGCAGCTGAACAGCCACAGTCAGCTAGCCAGCCGTGACTAGGCACAGACAAGAAACACAGCAGTAATGATTCACAGACCCAGCATGCCCACAGGAGCACACACCCACTGTGGGGCATTGGGGTGTGGGGCAAGTGTGGAACGCCAAGAGAACTCACCAAGTGCACATACTTCTCTGTGTCCAAGTCTTTGACTGAGGGAAAAGGAGACAGGAAAAATAAATAGCACATATAAACCCAGAGCGAAACAATGTGCAATCAGTGAGGGGGAAATAAAGAGAGGAGACGAGGGGGAGGTAGATAGAGTATACGTGTGTGCAGGAGAACGTGATTACGGTGGACAGTGGGCACGGAGGGGGTGGGCAGACGTCTGAGAAAATGAAAAGGGGAGATTACAAGTGAAAGGAGAGAGAAACGAGGAGGATTAAGGGAGACCGACACAGACACACACACACACACACACACACACACACACAGGGTCCGTGATTGGCTCTGGAGCCAATTTAATAAGATGGATATGCATGGCCTTCGTTAACTAAACGCTCTAAACCCGGTTGGTTTGTCTATGGCTCTAAACATAAACTGTACACAGACCTAATTATGTACATGCCCAACCTCAAACATAAGCACATCAACATAAGCAACTATTCACACACACACACACACACACACACACACTGACAGTGTTCCTATGACAGCAGGCACTGGATGAGGTGGGGCCTTAATCCAGACCTCCACTGATCACAGGCTAACAGGGAGATGTTTCACATTAGCGAGGGAATACTACATCCACATTAGCTGCGCACAATGCTTTGAACTTCCAGGCAGGCTTGGCCCGCCTGTGCCCGTCGATGGCCCAGCATGAGTGAAAGGAGGCCATGATGGACAAAGCCTGACCAAAACAAAGCACTGGCCTGGTACTGATTATATAAAGTAGAGCTTGGTCAAACCCATCTCTCATCAGCATAAGACACGCAATCCATCTGAGGCTGAGGCACTAACGCAGGCCTCCTAATCGTTATGTGTTCCTAGAAAGGTGAGATTAGCTATTTAACCTGAGGGTGCATAGCGGAGAAAAGATGAATAGCTGTAACTTACACACCGCATGGGGCGTGCTAACATGTGTGCGCAGATGCTTTTCTCCCCAATGTGCCTCAGGTTCGCCTCCAGTCCTGAACACACATTTAGCGGCTATTACAAAACACAGCGACTATAACAGGACCTTTTTCACTACAACACACAAATGCTGATGAAGTAGGATTAGCTTGACGGACGGCAGTGTGTTTAAATAGGGGTAGCATATGTGTTCAGATTTATTGGGTGTGACAGCGTCTACTGGGTGTTTGGGGCAACAGGAACGAGCGGTTTCGCGTGTGTTTACACGAGTGTATCGTATTCCCGCCATGCAGCGAGCTCGCCGGCCTTCCTGTGATCGAGTGTGTGTGTGTGTTTACCTAAGTGTGTGCAAGCATGCGTGACAAGGTGACGGTATGTGTGTCGGTGACGTACCTCTCCCAAAGGTATTCCCCCGCTTGTCTTTCATGCTCATGGCTAGCGAGGCACCCTCAGGAATCTGTGGGCGGGAGAGGGAAGGGAGAGAGGGAGAGAGGACAACAGGTCAACAGGTCAGGGGGTGAGCCAGGGAGCACGAGAACCGCATCATTAAGTTCCCTCTACGGGCGCGCCGTTGAGCCGCTCGTGTGTGTGTGTGTGTGCGTGTTGTGTCGCAGTGTGTGTGCGTCTGTGTGTATTTGCATGCAGAGGAACAGGGTGGGTGGCTCATTATAAGCCGCCCGCGTTGGAATGGATTGAACAGCCTTGGCAGTGAACCTAGACGCGTTAGTACACGTCGCGCCTCTCTGCTTTCACAGCTCTTGCTCCGCGGCTCAGCGGCGACTAAACGAAGCCCTTAACACGTCCCCGGCAACAGGACAGGGGTCAAGGGTCGCTCAACTGTCTGTTTACACACATGAATGAGCAGGAAAACGAAGACAAACACAATAGACATGCACTGATTTTACATACAGTATGCTAATGCTGTATGAAATAGCTTTTCATACATGGGCCGCAGTTACGGCTCTACAAGGACACTCTCAACAAAGCTCCTGTGTCTGTGTTCAAGCAGATCAACTGTACATACAGTACATAACTAAGCTATCACCACACAGAGTACAATTGAAACTGCAAGCGCACAAACACAGAACAAACAGCCGCCATCACACTGCATTCTGTGTGTCTGCACATACCCAGAGTCACCCCAATCCCACGGGCGACATGTGACACCATTTAACACAGACTTTTCACCTTCTTTGCCTCCTTGCTGTTGCCGTTACAATATCTTGGGCACATGGAGACCCAATGACAACTCCCGTAGGTGTGACATCGCACACATGCGCGCACACACACACACACACACACACGCGCCCTACCAGGTAATGGAAGACCGTGTTGAGTTTCTTTCTCCCATCTTCCATCACTGAGGAGTTATCCAGGTCCTGTAGTAGCTTGCTGTTACTGCCAGAATCAAACCACTCTGGAGACGAGGAGAGGAGAGGATGAAAGAAACATAGTAATTATGGAAGGAAATATCTAAACATGCATTTCACATTTCAGAGAGATCGTCCAAGTCAGAGGGTATTTCCTCTTAATTGTCATTGTCACAACCTGTGGGCATTTTTACCGGCCATTAATCAAATCAGTACCGCAGGCCCGGGCCCTTAAAAAGCAATAACTCTTTGTGATCCTCACTGTACATTCCGCTCAATGCATTCGCTCATCTATTATATTATAGCCCTGGGTTAGTTTAGCCCTGTACAAGGAATTGACCTTTTGCAAAGAAGATTATTATATTACTGCAGGTGGTGGAAAAAATGGATGTGTGAACCGAATAGGGAAGCTATCTTCTTACCCAGGTCTACATCCTCTGCCCGGGGCCATTGGGAGAAGGGCAGATTTTTATAAAAAGCTTCTATAATCTTCTCCTTCACCTGGCAGATCGTGTCTGTGTTCATGACCCTGACAGACAGAGAGTCCATGCCACAGCCCTGGAAGGACACATTGATGTTCTACAGAGAGAGAGAGGGAGTGAGACCAATGTCAGGGGCTGAGTTTGGAATGTCAGGATCGGTTTCATAGCAGTAAACACAGCAACATAAACACACGTCCAACATAACAGAGCCTAATAGCAGCTGTGTTGCAATGTCAGCTTCCACCAACAGTGCTTGACATTCATGTCAACGTGGCCCCTCTTGACCAATCAAGGGTGAGAATCCCAGACCCACAGGTGCACGTGACGCATATCTGACCTGCGGCTTGGCCTCGATGTTTTCCCGTAGAAGCCACTCCTCATTGAGGGTGTAGCGGGCCTTGCCCGTGATGGCGTCGATGGAACCCTTGTTGATCTGCTGCTTGATGGCACACAGCAGCAGGAAGAATGGCTCCCCCACCGTCTCCTACGGGACAAGGCAAAGCCATGGATGACTCCAATGTTAGCCTGTGAGGTTGCTGACGCTGCAGCACTTTTATTTAGAAGTCATTTATCTTTTAGCTTTGTGCTTAGGGAATTCTCTGTAATAAAGCCACAAATACAGACACAGCACATAAGCTCACCCCGTCCTACACACACACACACACACACACACATGCTGTTTTTAGCCCACCCTCTGCTCCTCTCCGCTCTCACCTTGAGGTAGCTGTACATGCATATAGACATCCAGTTGGTGAGCATCTTCTCCACAACTGACTCGGTGCGCCGCAGCATCAGCTTAGGGTTCTTGGAAGCCGAGGCATCAATCAGATCCACCAGCAGGTCCTTCATGATGCTGGTGTAGTATTCCAACTTGCCATGGAGGGCGATGGTGAGCAGGGAAGCCAGGCTACATCTACAGTACAGGGAAAATACACAAGGTGAGTGGAAAGAGGACGATGAGTTTCTCCTAAAAGAGGAACAATGAAATGCAGACATTGTTTCGACACCACCCCTCCACCTGTGATTCTAAACCCAAATAAAGTCCCCAGATTGAATTCAAGGACGTGTCACGTTGAGTGGTTTTGGGGGATTTTCATAACAAAGCCTTTTAAATCCAGCAGAGCAAACCAACATTAGTCTACAGGCCGCTGTTAAGCCCAGAGCATAAATGGGATGTGGTCTTTCTTTAGCCATTTGAAGATGCTGCACAATGACTAGCCTGTTAGAGCACCGTGCTTTAGGGAGCGGAGACAGAACGAGGTCTTACTCCAACTATTACAGTACTGACGCATTCGTCTATCCGCTCAAGGTCACAAGGTCACAACTCTGAGATAGATGCCTTTGGCAGCTCGTGAAATGCATTTATCTTTCATGTTTTATTTTTATCATTCATTTGTTTGGTTCAGTAGGACTATTTATAGCAGTATCTGTGTGTGTGTGTGTGCGCGTGTGTTTGTGTGGTGGGGGGGGGGGTGGGGAAAGCGATCACATAAATCACTTCTTGTTGACGTGCGTGGGTTAAACCATTTGACAATTTGATCACATGAAGTGAAATCCAATTTGTGAAGGTTAATGTCAATGTGGACATGTCCAGTAGACACAGCACCTGTCTCGCACAGCAAAGTCCTTCTGTTGCTCCAAGGCGTGGATGAATGTGACCAGGAAGTGCTTGTGGTTGAGGAGGGTTGAGAACAAGGTGATGCCTTCCTCTATGTTGGGCTTGGTTGTGCTGGAGGACTGCAGGAAGAAAGAGATATAAGTGCCAATTCAGCGCCCTGCCCTCCTAGACTCACAGCACTGTATATCACTGTATGGAGTGACCCAGCAAGATATTATTACTCCTTCTCTTCTGCCTCCACAGACTCTCTCCCACCTCCCTGCCTATTTTCAGTCGTCTCTAATACTTTCCCGCTGTATTCTGACTGTGTGTGATTGCCTCTAAATGTGCCGAGTCGACTTAATGAGCGCGGCCTAGCTACGGGTCCGTCTAAACCGCGGCGTGATGAAGTCTTCCCTCTGGACCGTCGCCATATGGTACGGTTTGCGGCCTGACAGAAGGAGAACGGGGGTGTCCATTAAGATAAATGCCTGCCTGTGAGATTTATTTGCTGTGACCTGGAAAACACTTCCTGGGAAGACGGTGTGGATCTGAAGCACTTCATCACTGTTAGACAGTATCCCCCAGCTGTCGACCCAAAACCAGCATCCCGACCGCTATACCCTCTCTAGCGGTACGCTCTCCCTCTCCCTCTCTCTCTCTCTCTCTCTCTCTCTCTCTCCCTCTCTCTCTCTCTCACACAAACACTCACACACTTACAGAGATGCCCACAGGATATTCACAGTGTCCCCCAAAGAGGGCCACATTTAGTTGTCCCAGAGATGCTGGGAAATGTGTCAATAACCTGCAATCATCTTAGCGAGGAGGACAGTGTCTGACAAGCTAGAGATTCTTCCCCAAAACCTGGAAACTACCGAATCACATGAATTAGGGTGCATGGACACACACACACACACACACACACACACACACACACGCACATATGCACTCACGCAAGCATTAGTGTGCATGTAAGTCTACACACATTACGTTCATTGCCCGTCAGCAGACACAGGCATGCACGCATGTCTGCCACGCACACACACATTTGTACACACACGTGCACACATGCACGCGCGCACGCATAACAGGAACACTCAGAAGCAAACATGCACAATGCACTGTTCTTTGCTCCTCATTAACAATCCCTCAGAGAAAAACGTAACAAGCTCCATCGTGACCCAGTTGAAAAGCAGAGGAGTGAAAAAGGACCGGAGTCAAGACAGTCTATGTGCGGAATGCCGAGGGTATTGTGTGGTAACCTAATGGCTTTACGCTGTACCTTCCAGTCCTGCAGGAGCGGATGGGTCTCTGGGAGTGCTCTGGGGCCATTTCCGTCATTCTCATACTTCGGCTGGACCAGACTCCTCTCGTAGTCCGAACACATCTGAGA
>JAODVN010014267.1:0-11200 GCA_025434125.1 Chologaster cornuta
TTGTATGAATAGTGCTATATAAATAAAGATTGATTGATTGATTGATTGATTGATTTTTATTGAATTGTTGTCAAGGAAGAAGTCACAGAAAAAATCGCGGTATTTTGGGGAGGAAATTTTGTTCGTATGTTTAAAATTTTTACACATTATTAAAACTAATGGGCAAGTCAAGGGAAAACATTTGATGGGACGTGAATGGTGCTCCCGTGCTTAGCTGTGGCGGTACTGCTGTTTTCCTCGCTGTACCAGTTTATTATCATTAGACGGAAGGAACTACCTTTATTAAAACTGCACTTAGCAGGAGCCAGAGGTATGATCAACATCCAATGCAAACCCAGTGATGTGGGATATGTTGAACGAGCCTGTATGTGTGTGTGCGTGTTTCATGTAATGAGATTTGTTATTAGTGGCGTTATGATCGGTGCAAATGATACATCCCCAATTCTCTTGACTTTTCTCTCCCTTTTGTAATTTTCCATCATATCCCATCTATCTCTCTCTCTCTCTCTCTCTCTCTCTCTCTCTCTCTCTCTCTCTCTCTCTTTCAGAGTGGTCTGGGGGTGTCTTCCAGCACGTTCCTACAGTAAAGTGAATCACTTTCCTTGGGACTGGTCACCAGGTAAGGGGACTACACACTCGTACTGTATCTCACAGTAGCCACCGCTCACTGTAGGGTCAGTCGTTCTCGAGAACACTTTCTAACTTCTCGCTCAAATCAAAACAACATCCCTCTGTGGTCACCGCCTGTGAAACGGGCTGCTAATATTTACAGTAAAACTATATGCACTTGGGATCGCTGACCCCACCTTTAACAAGCTTTGTGTTCAGACCTCAAGATTACGAAGCGGCGTGTGCTAGCTAGCTTGCGGTTTGCGGCACTTATCTTCATTTGTGAAAAGCACCGCATCAGAAAACAAATTGGTATCTTGCTGTGTAAAGTATAGGATGGAGACGTCAGAGTGCTCTCTATTGTGTCTGGTCTCATTATGGTAAGTGGAAGGTCCAGTGAAACAAATAAACGCCAGGAAGCTAGCAATGGAGCGCAGCTCTGATGTTTAATTAGCAGGAGGTTATTTATTAGATCTGTGTGCATGCACGTGTGCAGGCGCGTGCATGTGTGTGTGTATGGGGAGAGGAGAGCGGTCTGTGTTTAGCATCGTATCTCTGGAAAGGCTTCAGGCGGATGGCAGGCTGATGCTTGTGAGTTCCCCCGGCTCTATAAATATTCACAGGGATCCCATTCAGCAACGGAAATGTGTTTGTGTGCGTGCGTGTGGGTGTGTGTCTGCAGCCAGGAAAGCTAGAGGCTATTACGAGCCGCCAGGGTTGCCATGGACACCAGCAGAGCCAGAGAGCTGTGACATCTGTGGGGTGTTTGTTTGTTAAGAACGCCGCTCGCCCTGTCTCGAGAGAGAGAGAGAGAGAGAGAGAGAGAGAGAGAGAGAGGGAGAGAGAGCGAGAGAGAGAGAGAGGGAGAGAGAGAGAGAGAGACTGAAAAAGTAAAAAAAAAAACAGCAAGTTCTCCACTTTTTCTTGAAGACTTTAAGGGCCGTAGATTTACCCGTCAAACCACAAGCGGAGGAACACGGCGTTGGCACAATTTCACCACAGTTGTAAAAGGGTTGGACTAGAATGAATACATTGTCAGTTGTAGTGTGGTGGTGGTGGCCAATCTTTTTTTTCGGTTCCTTTAAAATGGGGCGCTCTCTCCTCTGTCAAGTCCAACTGCCAATTTCGTAATGAACAGTGAAAGTCTAGACTGGCTTGACAGAAAAGCTTCTCACACTGAGAGCCCAAAATGAGGTTTGCACCAAATGAGAAATCCTGAAATAACAATTTGTCCCATTGACCGGTAGTTACCCAATACTCAACAGAATATTATTTGACACGTGCGCACGACACCAACTGTTGGATCTTCTCTTATTTTGCATTTTGTCAGGGCATAGTTGGTTGCCATCAGTGAATGTCATCTTGTTTGCGGATAAGCCAATTGCAGTCAAACAGTCATATAGTGTTTGTGTATATACTGTATATATATGTATGTTTTTTTCTATGCTTTATATAGCCCTTAATCACATTACGGTCTATGAATATTGTCCCGATGTACGTTGTGAGAGACCTATACTGCCCACTCTATCACCATGGATACCCCCTCCCCATTCCCCCAGGTGTTTGCGAGTTGACTGGTGCTGCATCCCGAGCTTTACCCCCAGTTAAACACTCCGGTTCTGGGGAAGCATTTAACCCCTGCCCCCTGGCCCTCCATCATCTGCAGCGGCCCTCTCTACATGGACATGTTCTATTTAGGCATCGGGAAAAATGTGGCTCCGTGCGCCTGTTTTCCTTATCGGCGGTTCAGCAGGGCACCGGTCTGTTAATAACTACATATTTGGGCAATGGGAGAAATCCCCCCCCCCTTTTTTTTTTTTTTTTTAGAATTCCCATCCATCCCCTCGGAGCTTGATTACGTCTGACTCAACTTTCATGTCCCTGTCGACGGTCTGTGTCCCCCTACAGATGCTCTGGGGCGCTACAGGCGTCTGAGGGTACCTTTGAACCACGCCGACTACATTGTAGTAACACCAGATTATTATTCTTTCAGTACGCACACAGAACGGGTGGGGATATTTGCTGGATTTGACTCAATGTGTATTACAGTAGTTTGCAATCACTGACTCCACCTTTAAGGTATGTTTATCTATACATTTGCAGCATTAAGCAGATGCCTTTATCCTGAATTTGTCAAATTGTTTATTAGCTCCGACTCACAGACTCCACCTTTAAGGTATGTTTATCTAATACATTTGCAGCATTAAGCAGATGCCTTTATCCTGAATTTGACAAATTGTTTATTAGCTTAGACTCACAGACTCCACCTTTAAGGTATGTTTATCTATACATCTGCAGCATTAAGCAGATGCCTTTATCCTGAATTTGACAAAACGTTTATTTGCTTACACTCACAGACTCCACCTTTAAGGTATGTTTATCTATACATCTGCAGCATTAAGCAGATGCCTTTATCCAAAGTCATCTACACAAGCATTAGTCAACAGCTGAATATATTAATTACACAAGCATGTTGTGTGGAATAATGATGAGTAATAAATGGACTGCTTTTATATAGCGCTTTTATCCAACGCGCTTTACAGTATTTAGCCTCCCATTCACCCATTCACACACACATTCATACACCGATGGTGATTTCTGCCATGCAAGGTGCGACCAAGTATCTTGCTCAAGGATGCTTACAGGTAGAGTAACACTGGTGTTTGAACCCTGACCACTAAGCCATCATGTCCCCCCATAATAATAGCTAATTATGGCAAGCACTCAAACAGTCTAAGAGCTGAGCTTGCCAAAAGGAAAGTTTTGCTGTTTTTAGAAATGAAGACGGATGATTGCTTTTGAGGGCTCGGGTGTGTAGAGCGGCTTCTCAAGTCTGTTGAGGACAATGGGTGGTTTTCAAATGGAAATAAACCACTGTCAACCTGTGCTCCATGCTGCCGGTACAGCCATGGCAAAGATGTGCTGTTGTGTGGTGCCAGCAGCACCAGCCCTTGCCTACTGTGAAGACCAGGGGAAATGACTCCCAGATAGAACTCATGCATGCGTGTGTGTGTGTGTGTGTGTGTGTGTGTGTGTGTGATTCTGACCATGTTTGGGCAAGCTCGACACAGTACTACAGCTTCTGTCTGTGCTGTTTGCAGTGAGGCGAACCGCACCTCTAGCCTCCACACACACACACGCACGCAAATACATGCACACAAGCACACACACCTACACACTCACACACATACACACAAGCACAAATACACGCACACACACACACAAACTCACAAAGACTATATAGGCCTCGGTACAGTACACAAGCAGACACACACACATACCTTATGCACAAACACATACAGTATGCACACACGTATGCACGCACACACACGCACAAACACATACAGTATGCACACACGTATGCACGCACACACACGCACACGCCTGCAGCCAGGGCTGTGATGTAACAGAGCATTTTCTGAATAGTTTGGTACTTTGGAATGTCTGCAGGAATCCCTCCCCTTCACGAGCCAGTAATCTAACTCTAACGTTTGCTGGTGGAGCTGCTCCTGTACCCCGCTTATCTCTAAATGAAACACAGCTCCATTTATGTGGAGGTCAAATTTATAGTCAGCTATTGCAACCTTTTAAAATAATATACTTTTTGTCAAATTCAGCTAATATATTCTTGCATTTTGCTAGCTTACCGTTCTCTGCGTGTTGAAGCAATAATGCGATACTTCTACACAGCCCTGGCTCCGTAAATAGTATCTTAAAGTGGCGATCACAGCTCATATGAACAAAGCCGTAGCACTACACTTTGCTTCACAATGCATTTTGAGTGTGTGGCGACACCATGGAGGTCTGCAGAGCGATAATGTTTTGATTTAATCTTGAAGTTAGCCGGTCGGCCCACACGTTACAGAGTGGGACGAGTCTGTCCTCTGTCCTCAGAGACCCTGAATGAGACCCATAATAAAGCTCTTACAACATACTGACAGTACCCCTCTGTGTGCAGCTGAAGTCGTGATCCAACATGGCTCCTTACAAAAGCCCTGATAGGGAAATATGTGCAACAGGGTGGGCTAGCTGGGGAATAATTTAGCCTACTATCAGAGGGTAGGAACAAATCTAGGTGTGTTAAAGTCTGCGAGCAAATAAAAAATGCCAGCTTCAAAACAAAGTCCAAATTATCAGTTGGGGTATTATATTTTATAATACCTTTTTATGAAAAGGTCATCTCTCTATATATCCCCTCTCGCACAGAGTTCCAGGTAAGTTACCGGGATAACCTACAGACAATGTCATCATCACTGAGTCATAGGAAATCGCTTGGGATTACAAAGTGATTTTTCTCTAATGAGAGGGCTGGTATTTAGGCCTGTATTACTGTGGGTATTTGTAGGAAGGCAAATTACACTACAGCACTGACATTTCTGTGAGGCTGTGGAGTGACAGTATCAATTAATACATTGGGGAAAATTGCAACCATAAAAAGTCTGGGAACAAAAAAAAAGTGTATGTATGTATGCGTGCGTGCGTGCGTGCGTGCGTGCGTGCGTGCGTGCGTGCGTGCGCGTGCATTTTTTACCCATAAGGTTAATTATCAGCGACAATTCTAGAAGTCAAGTTTGCATATGGTGAGCCGGCAGCTCTGGTAGGGAACTCCTTGACTGACTGACTACGTGCCCTTTATAAACATGCACACACACACTCACACACAATGCTCTGTAAATGCCTCGGATGCTGAATGTTGATAGCAGGGGACAAACCACAACCCCTCTATGTGGTCTGTTTCCATGGTGTCCCTCAGTGGCACAAGCCCACACACACACATGCACATACAAATATATGTGCGTACAGTATGATTAGGTCATAACCGTAAGAAAAACCCTTCATTATAGACCTTATTTCATAGTATGACTTTCTGCTGCAAATGAAAATTGAGCTAGACGCCTCCCTCGTGTGTGTGTGTGTGCGTGTGTACAGAATGTTCCATTTATAAAGTCTAGGTTTATTTCAAGAGCATTATCACAGTGTGTCATCACACACTACAGTAATATACCACAACTCATAAAACGACTCATAAAAGTAGCATGAGGTAATTCAAACAAGAATAACGATAGAAAATACACTGTAGGTGTACAGGTAAAATATATGTTAAATCAATTAATGAACAAGGACAAAATAGTGGCATCTGGTAGACTGTAACATTCTAGATCTTTACAGGTACATAGTTCTGTTTTAAAGTATGCCTGCACCCCAGCACTGAGCCTGACTCCACCTTTAAGGTGTATCTGCACCCCAGCGCTTTGTCAATAACACCAGCATTGATGTGTGTCATCACAGTTCAACCTATTACTTCCTTTACAGCTCAACAAACACACTTTAGGGTGCAGCCACACTTTAATATAACTACAGAAGAGTGAATCTAGGGCATTCCAGAGTACTGGGTCATGTGTGAAAATGCTTCAGTTTTCTTTTTTATTCTTGGAGTACACAGCCTGCATTTTGTGAGTATAATGCCAGCCCAAGTGCTATCTTACACCGTAGGTAAGCTGCACAACCTTAGACGAATTACCCATGAGATGCATTTAGAGCTAGTTGTGAGAGCAGTAACCAGGATAATATGGTCAGACTTCTCATCTTGTGTCAGACGTCTGCATGGCTTTGCACCAGCTGGAGAGTTTTAATGATTGTAGCACTTTGACGAAACAAAACAGAAGCAGAAGTGAATCATTATGATTCATGCGTGCACACAATTTCATTGTGTGTGTGTGTGCGCGTGTGTGTGTGTGTGTGTGTGTGAAGGGAAAGCTGGCCCAAGATAAGGGTCATGTGCTGAGGAAATAGAAACATGTTTTCCTCTGGCAGTGTACTATACCATCAGTTGCAGGCCCAAAAAAGAACTATAAAGGTTACACACTTAACAAAATCCCCATCTCATTTGTTGTGGGGAGCAATTACTTCATAATCTTTGTTCAGAACATTGACCCATCATTGGAACATTGGCGTATAATTTGTATTGTACTTACAAGCAGCCAGTAGTGCTATTAACTGTTAAGACGGCCAATTCATTTCTGTACTTCCTCAATGAAAACCTTTTAAACATCCCCCTCCATCTACAATCCCCCTCCACCCCTGCTGGGAACCTGTCCTGGATGAACACATCATTGGGCTCAAACGACCTCCTGCCTCTCTGACTTCACCCCGGCCACTGACAAGTAAATTACTGAACTCATCATGAATCCAAATCCTCTACCTGCCAACTTGATCCCATGCCCACTAGCCTCATCAAAACAAAGCCATCCCTCCATCTCTCGCCTGCTCACTGACACTATTAACTCCCCTCTCGCCACCGGCTTCGTGCCCCCCACCCTGCAAACTGTGGCTGCGACACCCATGCCGACCCCAATGAAATGATCTGAACAACGTCCGTTTCATCTCCAACCTTCCTTTCCTCTCCAAAACACTTGAGAGGGTGGTGGCCTCTCAACACCTGCTTGAACCGTTTCAGTGTGGATTCCACCCCAAACACAGCACTGAATCACCAATGATCTGCTCCTGCAGCTGACACCGGCCTCTTATCCTCCATCCTTCTTGACCTGACGGGACGGAGAGCGGGATGCCATAAAGTGCTCCCTCAGAATCCTCCCCCATTTACAGAGCTAGGGATTCTTGTTTCTTCAGCGTCTGCACAGAGCATACAGCTAACGTACGAGCAGTGCTGCCAACCTAACAACTTTGTCTCAAGGTTTAGCGACTTTTCAGACCCTCTTAGTGACTTTACTTCTCAAAATCGACCTACCTGGCGACTCCTAGTGGCTTTGGAGCTCGTACCAATTACTGTAAATGCTAAACATTTGGCAACACTGGTTATGAGATCTTCGCTGAATTTGACTAAAGTAAAAATTATTAGCTTACAATTGCTGACTCCACTTTTTACAAAGAATCGTTTTTGGCTCCTCCCACAACCTGTCATTGCCCTGCTCTCATCTACACGCACACTCACGTGCGCGCACACACACACACACACATGCACGCTAGGCCTCCATGGAGTACACAAGCTGCGGCTACAACCACGTGAAGTCAGATACACACACACACACACACACACACACACACACACACACACACACACACACACTCCGGATCTGCATCCTTGTTAAGCTAAGTGCATGTTTACTTTAATGTGATGGCTGCCCCCCCCCCCTCCCCCTCCCTCTTGGAAGCGTAGTGAAGCTAGATTCAAATCAAATCTGCTTAGTCAAGTTGCTAAATGAAATATAATAGCTTATATGACATTGATTTCCCTGCTACCGCAGCTGTTGTTGTTTGCGTGGAGGACACACAGTTCTTTTGGATGCCATAAAAAGCTGTATTCCTCCACAAGCGCTTTCAGCAAATTAAAGGCCACATCCGGTCAGTGTAAACAGCGGCGGTTTTTATGGCATTGCCTTGCGTTTCACAACAGGAGTCCTGTGTGGGAGTGATGTGTGCAGCAAAGCGCGGGCAAACATTAGCTCTGGCACTAACTGGATTCCACCTGATAGGCCTTGGTTTAATCTAATTCATGCTAATGCAATTGAACAAACATGTCTCCTCCAGACCGTTTGTAGCCTGCTTGTTGATGTGAAATTTTTTCTTATGGGGTTGCTCCTTCAAACGAGGGCCACTTGGACAAACAGCATGTCACTTAACAACAACGTATATTTGTCTCCAAGATAATGTACGTGTAGTATTGTGTGTGCGTGTGTGCGTGTGTGTGTGTGTGTGTGTGTGTGTGTGTGTGTGTACAGCACAGTATATGGCTTCTGCCTGACATCATAAAATCTGTTTGACTAAACCAAAAAACGCTCATCAGTGATCTTAAAGCGATATATAGAACATTTTGAATATCCCGGTATACCTTTATGCTGTTGAGTCCATGTGCTGATATTGGGGCAGTTCTGTTTGGTGGCTGCATATTAATGAACTAACATATATTGCTAAAATGTCACTTCTGGTCATTGCCACTTCTCCTGGTTAAAGTGCTTCTAGGTTGTGATTCCCTGGACAGATAGAGGCTGCCTTGGACAAGAGCTTAAGGTTAAAGATGGAAGCCGAAATCGGTTGACCAAAAGAGAGCAGTGCTTTTGCTTCGTCAAACTAAATGCCATAATGTTATTTTTAAAATATGTTAATGTTAATAGTTTAATTTCTGCCTGTAACACTGTGTGAGCCTAACTGTGGACGTCTGCAAACCTAAACCTAAAGCCTACATAATAGACTGTATATGTAAATACACAAACCCTTTGTTTAACGCCCCAATTCCAGGGATGCATTAAACCCCTGCCCCCTTTGTGACGTCACAGATCATTACACATATTGGAATAAATGTATGGCTAATAAATATTAAACTGATCTGAGTTATAAACAAATCCACCCCTCTTACAGATGTTATGAATGGGGACTACCTTTGAATGCCAAAACCGTTTAGCCAGGGTGTAAACATGTTTATTTTTGCTGTGAAGTTGGACATTTTAACATGGGAGTCTATGGGGATTCCCTCACGTTCTACAGCCAAAGTGGTGATTTGAACTGCAGATTTTGTCACTCCTACATTGTAGTCCTAGCTCCACACCAGAGGTTCCCTCTTGCTACATACATATACCCCCTTGTTCTCTGGTACATTACATGTTGTATTTGCACCAGTGACGTGGCACAAAGATACAGTACACAAATGCACGCACACACACACACACACACACACTGGTATCACTTCATCACAACTCTTTCACACCTGCCCGTCTAGCAGGACCTGCTCCAGCCTCCCCCGCACCCCCTTCTCCCCCAGGGTCTCCGGCAGTGATGGTCTACAGTAGCAACAACGCTGATTGGTTAATAGTTTTAGAACTAGCCAGTAGGGTTGAAGGACTAGCCTCACTAGACCACCCTTGTAGTCCTTCAGCCCTACTGGGAAGCTTAAGTCTGATGGCGGCCATTTGCAAATTAGACTGTAGTGAAACACTCAAAAGATGCACTGCCAGAAGGTCAGTAAAAATATAGTAAACAATAACATTTCCAACTATATTATTCTAGTTACTGAACCATGCATAGGTCCTATACTGCACTGTGTATGACAAGTAAGAAATATGCTGTAGACTTTGTCTACACTGTCAAAAAACTGTTGACAGCTTGACAATGTGTAATAAAGCACCTTGTACAGAGGAAGTGTCTCTCTCCCGCTCGCTCTCTCTCTCTCGTTCTCTCGCTCTCTCTCTCTCTCGCTATCTCTCGATCTCTGTCTCACACTCTGTCTCTCGCTTTCTCTCTCGTTCTCTCGCTCTCTCCCTCTCTCTCTCGCTATCTCCTGATCTCTGTCTCTCTGTCTCACACTCTGTCTCTCGCTCTCTCTCTCTTTCTCCCTCTCTCCCAGTGGAAGTAGCTTCTCCACGGGTAGGGTCACATACCAAGGTCAAGGTACAGGTACAGTTCCTTGCACATGCTTTCTGGAGAGAAAACTGCAGTGTTTCCAGTTTCAGTTTAAAGTATTGTGCTACTCTGTGGCAGTCAACAGCATAGCATTTCACTGTGGGGAGAATGTGTCTTTGTCTGCTACGGCATGTAATCGCATTCTTCCGATTTTGCCGTTGTGTCCTTCTGTCTCTTGAACAGCTGCCTGTTACTGTCGCCTCTAGACACGACACATGATTTAGACGAATAAAGAACACAAGATGAGCTTTTCAAATGTAGTACAAATTAGCTAAGAGGGTGTGGTGCTTTGTGAACTAGGCTTAAGCCTTGTGGGCCATGCACTCCCAAACACACACCCAAATATATTATGTTGGCTAAATAAGACCAATTAATATATATGGTTAAAGCACTGCAAATATTACAGTATACTTTAACAATAACCAGAAGAGTAGGCCTAATATTGTCATTCAAAATTAGAAAATAAATGGCTCTCAAAATTATAAATTATTCTAAATGTGTACATCCTTTGCATACAGTATATCAATTCAATTAAATTCAATTTACTTTATTAGCATGACGTAACGGTGTACATATTGCCAAAGTATTATTATATCTAGTCATTCAAAGTAATTAAAATGTCTTTCCATAATGCTTTTGATTGAATCCTTATTCATGTAAAGATATGATTAATGAGAAGAATGTCCACAACTGCAATAGATTGAAAAATCGACTTTTCTCAAAAAATGTACAGTACAAACCCCAATCATGAGGGCCTACCATGAACAACTTAAGAAGTGGCTTTCCCTCTTACAAACCTCTAACTCCACTTCCACCTTTAAGATGAATGAGTCTGTGAGGACTAATGGGATCTACCTGGATTTACCAATTGCATGTAATGAGCAGGTGTCCTTCATATTAGGGCTGGAAATTAAAGTTCCCATTTGAAAAGATCAATGCACGTGCTGAGTGGAGATTTAAAAAGACAAAAAGAAGTTCAATAGATAATGTTAAACACTTTTATCACCCTGCGGTAAAGATCACATGCATATTTTCCAAATGAGGATATACAGTATATAATAGTTAGTGCAGTGTTTCTGCACCGGGTATTCCGTGTATCTTCATGCTTTGTCAGTGAAAAAAGGATACATTCTGTAAGCAGCATTTGCATTCTTGTGTTGCGTTGATTGCATTGATA
>JAODVN010014375.1:0-11200 GCA_025434125.1 Chologaster cornuta
AGACATCTGAAACATGCAGGATAGTGGCCCTCCAGGACCGGAGCTGGGCACCCCTTTGTTAAGGTGTTACAACTGCAATAGCACATCTGACCTCCAGATGACAGTAACCCCACATTCCCCAAGAGAAGCAAAAAAGCTAAATGTTTTCACTAACGTCCACTAACATAAAGTTGTGTGCAGTGTGAACGCAGCATTACTCAGAACAGGCTAGCTAACATAACAGGACATCAACGTTGTGTGCAGAGTGATTGCAGAATTACTCAGAAGAACTGGCTAGTTAACATAACAGGACATCAACGTTGTGTGCAGTGTGAATGCAGCATTACTCAGAACAGGCTAGCTAACATAACACAACGTACCGTGGCGATCTGGGTCCTGACGTAGCACTCGTTCTCCACGTTGTACTGGTGGCCCATCCTGAATAAAGCCATCATCTTGGGAATGTTGACGCCTACCGACCCTGGGAGGCGGGCACAGGAAGACACAGTCAGCACAAGTAAACGTAAAGCCAGCGCCCCCTGGTGGCGACAATGACGTTGAAAGAGAAACGACAACTTGAAGACGGTAATTTGCGGAGATTCAGTGTATTTTTATGGCTTTGCTGCTCAAGACATAGAATCATGTTCTAAACCTTGGTGTCGACATGCGTCAGACTCCGCCAGGGGGCAATAAGCTTTAACATCTTTCATTAAAGACACATGGGTCTGTAACCATAGTTTCTCTAACAACAAGGTACTGAGCAGATCGCTAGAATGACTTTGCTTCCATTACAAGCAATAGAAGTTTTACAATGTCTGGAGTTTACCGCTTTACAACAGCAACAGCTATAAACATTTATGAACCAAACTATTTGTAAATATTAAAACCACTTCCCCATTTTATTTCATTATAATCTGATGACAATCAGCCTGAACCACTATATTCTTTCACGTGGAAGTTGGAACAGGTGCAAGACGTCTAACATGTTATTTCCTGTGCAGTTCCTAGCAGTGGTAGCAACAGGCATAGTAAGGGTTTTTAACTGGCCGGTTAACCATTCAGAGTGCTAAAGGTCTATTCAGGAATCTGTGTGCATTGCATAATGCAGGAGGAAGCACGGTGTAGACAACGTGAATCATTGTTTTGAAAGAGATTTAGGTAAATGTTCACTGATTTGATGTTTTAATGCAACACAGATTGCATGATGTAATAGGTTATTATGGATTCAGTCAAGCACATTCCATAAAGAGTGACCGTTGTGCATTTTCTAGGCAAATTTTAAGCCTGTTTAACTATGCTTTTAGTTATTAAAACCAAATAAAATAAAAAAAATCTGTACCACCCGGGAATTGAACCCGGCTCTCCCACGTGAAGGGCAAACACATTACACGTTTACCACCAGAAATTTACTATAAATGGCTCATTGAATCTATGAAAGTATTTAATATATGTAAATATATATAAAGTAGGCAAATAAACAACTGTATTCAGTTAGGCTACATCGGACATTGGATGTAAATTAAAAACATAATACACTTTTTTTTTCCTCTTTCCTCAAAAGTTGGGGGGGGACGATTTCAATTTTTACCAAAGTTGGGGGGACGAAACCCCCCCCCCCCCCCCCTCATTGCGCCCCTGCTCACAGATAAAGGTACTAGCACTCCACGGTTCATGAGCAGGACGTGGACCAGAAACACGTCTCCTGACCTACCTCTATTGCTTTTGGGAAACTTCTTCCGGAGCTTGTTCTTCAGTGGCAGCAGCTTGGGGAGCATGTCGGGGACAGCCACGTAAAAGTCTGCAGCCACCTCGTCTTCCATGATCTGGGGAGCCCCAGCCACGGGCACAGGCGCACATCGGACAATCAGCATCCACACTCTGAGGCCCCGAACACACCGAGCGCTAGAAACACGTCGCCAGCAAAACCGCTGGGTTTCCTTTGGTGCCGCGGTTTGCGGTTTTGTAGAGTTTATTTTAGATACACATGAACGTTTGTTAATGTGACAGTTGGTCCAGGCAGCTGTTCTCTTTTACTCAGGCCTGTCTCTGTATGAGCGGGGCTTTATCAAAGTGTTTTTGAATCAGCCGCGCCTTTAACGAAGTGTCTCGGTGTGATCCGGGTGCCTTTCACGGACTAAATGTCGGATTTTCCATGTCCCCCGTTAAACGTGGACAACAGGCCACTTGAACGTTGTCTGGTAAAGGAGACAGCCGGTATGGCAATGATAAATAACTTGAAAATGAATGTGATTATATTTCACGGTACTTCTTGTGTAAACATTCAGACAAATAATTTTAAGACTTGCTTACAGCTGAAAACGTAGGACAATATCACGCCAAGTAAGAGTTTGACGAATGACAACTGAATTGTAAACATGCTGCAAACTAAATGCCCTAATATTCCAGGTTTCAAATTTTTTTATAATAAATACTTTACTTTCCATGTCTGTAAAACATAGAATTCCATGATATTAGAGAAATGCAAGGCCAATTACTGTATATTCAATTGTAAAATACTGTATCTACATATTATTGTTGTCATTAGTGCCTGCACAGTAATTATGAATATTTAAACAAAAAAGGTCCTTTGTTGCAATGTGTAATTGGTGTATGGCCAAGAACCATAGTGAACTGCAGTGACTTAATGATCATAATAAAAAAAAAAAAACAGAACTTGCTCTAGCTTTAGCTTCAAAAATGAAGACTCAATGTTTTGATTGTTGAATATCTGGATTGCTTATTTTACCGTAAACGAAGAAGCTATATAACCGAGGGTTTACAGTAGTACCAATGGTACTTATTCGAAAATGAATCATAACTGTAACAAAACCAAAAAAAGGCCTCACGTTGTCCAACTCACCTTCTCTATGAGCTCAACGCCTCCAACACAAGAAGCTCCATTCTCCTGGGCTACCCTGACCTCATCTGGATTCTGCACAGAGGAGTGGAGAGATGTTACTTATTCTGGTCAATGCACTGCAGCCTCCAGCCAGGGTCATTCGTAAACACATGGTAACCCACACAACCAACCCAGTCTCTCCCTGTGTACGCTGCCTGCCAAGAATCTAAGGACGATTCGTTTGTACGGCTCTGATAAATGCAGCCATTACCTTTGGTAGAGGGAAGTGTGCTGTTTCCTCCACTGGGAGATACACAGAAGAGAGATAAATTACCAAAGATAATACTAAATTCTAGATCACCAAGATTAAAAGCACAATCTTTAAATCAAAAGCTACTGGTTACAAACATAAATCAACATCTCCTTAATAATTAAACGTCTAAATGAATAGGATGAAGTGCTTTGAAGATTTCAAAAGTTGGCTGGCTTTCAAACCAAATGAAATGATCCAACATTTTGTCTGGCTAGTGATAGTGTGTAGACCATAGAGGTCTAAAGCGTTTTTCCAAGCCAGACCCCATGGCTGTTAGAAACAAGGCACAGGGACTCCATATTTATTATATAATATTACAGTAACTAGTTACTGTTATCTTGTTACTTTTATCAGTAACTATTAGTAACTCATTTCCCCCCCAAAACAGCAATAATATTACAATTACTAAATTAAGTAATTAAGTAATGCTGCATTATTTTATTACAATAATGATATTTCTGGTCCTAACAAACTTATGGTAGGTTAATTGAACCGACCAGTCCTATCATCTGGTTTGAGAGGCTGCAATGTTTTCATTTGGCTGATTGTTTACTCCTAAGGTTAATTATTGTTCCAACAAAGCTGGCTACACAGGTTGTCATTTTTCAGAAGAGTCAAGCGAGGCAGGGAAGTGATTCTGAAAGTACTACAGTAATGTAACCAATTACTTTTATTACCAAGTAATAAGTAAACTATTATTAATTTTTAAAGGAGTAAAAACTACTAGCAATGTATTATATATACTGAGTAACTTGCCCAACACTGTTTAAAAAGTAGCTTACTTTGCAATAGCCTATTGTATACAATGCTATGTATTTATAGCTAGGTTGTATATGTACCTCTGAGGACCCCCTGTTGAAGACCTCTGGTGTAGGCTACACTATGTCCAACATATTTGCGTGTAAAACCACTGTGATAACGTGTGACTCACAGTAGAACACAACTGCACTGCAAATCAGTCTCGTGCTGCTAGTTGCATACATCCCTTCTGCCATGCAGTGTGGTATTCACAGCACTGTCAATGTAATATCAGCTATCTTACTGCAACATGAGCCAATTTTCTGAGCTAACACACACGCACCTATTAGAACCAAACAAACCTCTTACGCTAGAGCAAGCACTCACACGTTTGATCAATATCTGAAAATAACATAGCTATGAAACTATTGGTTACCTCTGTGAAAACCACAATTGTGTTAGACTCTTTCTTGAAGGGGTGAGGTAAGTGCACAGTGCTGACAAATGTGTCCACCATTTTCTGCAAGAGAACAGATTCACATTACTTGTAATCAACATGCTAAATGAATGAACAGACTTCGTAAGACAACATCACATCCACCATGTTGGCTACGGCGCTCATTCCCGGTAAGTCTTTTAATCAAGAATTAAATGTATTCCGCCACAGTTTAATTTTTCATTTCCCAGAGCGCGCTCCTAATTCATTATGCATTGAAACACGGGTTATGCACACTAAGCAAGAGATGTGCCAACGTGGTCTATAGAAAGACATCCCCTCATGAAACGTGAGTGTAAAAACAGTGCTCCAGCCATAAGCGTGAAACCAACAAACAAATGGCTGAAATATATGTTTTATGTTTCTGTGGGTGTGAAACTTAAAGGTGGATTAAGTAATGCTGGAGAAAGATGGTTGATGTTTAACTTGATGAAAACAAACTCCTCCCCCAGGCATGCTTCCTCAGAAGTTCCGCCCCCCAAATTTGACACACATCGCCAAACCTGGGATAGTGTTTTGTAGTGTGGTCTGCCGTTGCGGATGATGGCATTTTCCGTCCTGCTCTTGTCTGCTAACATGACATCTGGTTTGCCATCTGCCGTGTTCAATGTGAACGCAGAATTAGCTCTTAAGCCCTGAACCCTCACAGACGTCAGTTACTGAGTGTCGACGCAAGGGATCAAAATGCTATATATAGCATTGGTCCTAATGCGACATAGGATCAATGGAAAGACACATTTAGGGGCAATAACCGCTCATGCATTATCCAAGCATTTTCCTTAACGACTATATAATAGGTTTTTGCAAATCATTCATTATTATTGTCAAAACAGCATAGTTAAGCAGAAAATCACAGATATGTTTGATGAAGTAGCTAATCAAAGTGTGCAAAATAAAAAGCTCTGCACAGCAAAGCATGTTCTTGTTAAGTATGTGATGAGGCCTTATTAGGGCTGTCACAGGTGAAGTGCTTGAGTGTTCTCAACTTCTCAAGCAGTTTTCAAGCCATTTATGCCGCTTACTGTAGGTCTGCATTCAAGGGAAAAATGACCTACAGATAATTTGCTGTGACGTGATACAGAGGGCCAGTGTTATGTCCCTACTGGTTTCCAAGCTAACTGGTTTACTTTTTCATGCATGTGGTGTGCGCTACATTTTTGTTAACCAACCAAAACAATACTCCAAAGTTTTACGTCATTACAACGTTTGCAAATAGGCATATTGATGGGTATTACATTACAGCGCTCTACAACTCCGTACTATTTTAAACTGCCAGCCATATTCGATATTACAATAAATTATTTTAAAATTAGGGTAACATGTATACTAAGCCATACTGAATAATACTGAAATTCTTATATAAATGAATTACATCATTATTACATTTTTGATTGTTTTAAAGAAACTGGTTAATATTCCAGCAAGGATACCATAAAACTTTTAATAAGGTTTCCATAGCAAAATTGCAATGGAAACCGGATGAAGGTTATACTTTACTTTTTCTCGGGACGAGCATTCGCTGTGTATGTCCCGCAGAAGTAGCCAATGGGCTCTGAGACAGCCCTCAACCGGTTTAGCGCATAAAAGTCTGTGAGGATGGACATTGAGACTGGGCCAGAGACTACGCGGGCCCACCTCCCAAATAGCTATGTATGTTTTCAGGCCGCAACAAGCTGTGTAGTATGTGTGTACACACTGCCATCTACTGGCCTGGCAAACATACAGCATTTTCACTCGCTATTGCGTGTGTGAAAGTGTTATTGTATGGACATGGTCTTAGTTCTAACTAGACGCATCATAAAAGGCCTACACCCTCATTGGTGCCTTGCCTTCTTCTCCAGCTTCATGTCGAGCTTCAAATCAGTGTAGACAGGCTGGTCGTGGGCAGTGAAGTCTAACACCTGGAAGGTCTTCAGCGCGTCAATGGCCGACATGGAGTCGTAGACCGGCCGGGGATAGAACCTCATGACGTAGACATCGTCCACGGGGGCCCACGCCGTCTTCCCATAGGGCTTGTGTCTGTTCGTATTGTCGATGACCCTTTTCTCCTTCTTAACCTCCTTCTCCATAACCTCCTTCTTCCCAAACTTCTTTACTGCCCTGCCAAGAGAAAAGGCTCCTTCTTAACGTCCTTCCAATCAAAAAGGTGAAGGTCACACACTCAGCATGCTGCAACACCAGCAATCAGACTCACCCAACTATCTACCAATGGTTGGAAACCACTGGTAGATAGACTGGGGAAGGTGGCTTTTGTTGTGTGACCAAACCAAAGACTTTTAAATTGAGATAAAGGGAAGCAACTGCAACAGTAGCATCCTGCCTCTGTCAAAAACCCAAAACAAATTTAGTTAAAGCCAACATTAGTCACACACTCTTAAAGCCAAATTAATTCATATTTTCTACATTCCCACACACAATTACAGGTTTGAATTGCTTCTCAAATGTCACAAAACAAAAACAATTGGACTCACTTGACGGCAGCAAATGTCCTCACAGGAAGCAATAGCGGTGCATTTTGTAAGAATCTTGACGTTCCTCTGGTTAGCAGATGTGCCTGGCAACCTATAAAGACTGGGTACGGGGAGATGAAGTAGATAGTAGCTAGCTAGAGAAGTGGGCCACCGACGTGCGACTCAAGTGGCACAAAACACCAGCAGACATCAACCAATAATCAAAAAGGCAGGAAAATGTATGGAGTGCACGCACACATCCACGTCACGCACAGAATATCACCAGGGCCTCGTCACAAGATAGGCTACATTATGTTTTTGTGAGGGAGCATAGAAGAAAACAATTCTACCCATCTACTCTGAACGTTTACTGCCATTTACCATGAAATGCATCATTCTGGTTCACCTTCAAATGAACATGTTCTGATATACAATATGTCCACTCAAATTATCTAAAAAAACATATAGGATAGGCTATTGACCTGTGAGTCCTGGGTGTAGAGGAAAGGGAACGTGATTATTGGAGACAAGACATCACAGGGCGTTCATGGTTGTTGGTGGTGCTGTTGGTTGCTTTGTTTAGTGTGAATTGTGTCTGACGATTACTGTATGGCACATGTACCGATACATCTATATCGACAACATATCAGACTGCTTAGCAGGCAGATGTCTCTTAGCAAGCACTCCTCAGTCAATACAATAACAAGCTGTTATAGCAGGTGTGAGAAGCAGAACACGTTCATGTATACAGCTGGACGCAATGCCCAGCACCCTCGGGTACCGTATCATAAGAGTATACGGCCGCTGTAGTTACCGATGGGATCACACATGAACACATGAATCAGACAAGATGTACATTTGACCTTGACGTTAAAATGACTAATATTGTGGAACTGACCTTTCAATACATTCCTCGTGCAAGATGCCATGTCTGCGAATTAACGCTGTGGGCCCGTGTGGAAACAACGACGGGGGAACAAAAGGTTCCGCCTAACAACGACTTATTCTGACATCAAACTATCAATAATATTAGCGAGGGTATTAAATAAAGTGTCAACAAAACCACTGGTAGGTCACATAAGGGTCTAATGCTGGTGTAATGCTTATTATCAATGATATTGGCAAACATTACTTTAATGTATGGGATTCAAAATAATGTAAATGTTGAATAGGCCTATGTGCACAAAGAAAAAGAAAAAGTATTATTTATTACGATCAAACAAAGCACACATTGTATTTGATCATTTCCCTCATTCTTTTTTTCACTTACAATATCTTGATTTAACACAATTTTATATCAATTTTTTTTTAAATCACTAGAAAAGCACTGCAATTAAACATTAACATCGCACAACGAAGAGAGAAACGCCCGGTATTAACATGTATGGTTTTTCAATTAGCTCATGACGTCACTAGAGGAGGTCAGATGGGCACTGGCAGAAGCCATGTTTGTTGTTCTTCCTCCTGTCTCTGAGGCGTTCGGGGTTTGAACGGCTCCAGATCGCTGTCTGCATGTCTTTATCAGCTTCACCTCTCAGTCTGCCACAACGCCTACGTATGCAGGTAATGTGTCTGGGAGTGTGTTTGCCCGTGGCGTGCGTCCTGCGGCCGAATACGTGTGAACTTCTCTAGTTTTCCACCCAGAGTGCGACACGCAGGTCGTCCCGGACAGAGAGCGCCTTGCAGCCGCCAGCCAAACAAATCCAGCCCCATGCTTCAAAGTCGCGCACCGGATTACCGACGTGCTCTTTGACAGAAGGCCTTGTGTGGCACTGTTGTCAGACGCGTTTCGTGCTTCAAGCAGGGGTCACATGCACCTCGAAGTGAGGCGTGACAGCTGCTGGGAGGTCAGACTAAACTTGTCCAGGACAGCACACCCATATGTGGCGTGTGACTTGTGCAAACTTGTCTCTGGCTTTGACTTTTGCGGCGTTTGCGAAAAGGTCTGGAATATCTGTGATAGATTTGTCTAACGCAGCAAACCCACAAACCAAACCGTCAAGTCTACAAGTTGTGTAGCTAATAATGTTGTCATAGTCGGAGTTGCGGTCTACTTGAACGCTTCAATACAGCGTCTGTCGCTATTTAAACCAGTTGTGTCCATGTCTGCCTGCTCAAAGTTTGTGTAAACACGTTATGCAATTGGGCTCTAAAACTTCCATGGTGCATGCATGCAATAGTTCTTTGTTATACAGTACATGTATTGGAAAATGTACTGAATTTACATCACATAGAGTCATGCATAATTTAACAATGTATAGTTGCCCTTCTTGTGTGTTCTAGCGTATTTATTTGACAAGCACAAGTTGCCTAAAACCTTTCTTCTTTAGCTTGAAGCTTTTAGGATCAGTGGTTGGTGGACTTTGGTGAATGCTGACCGATGTTAGAACAGACGTTTGTTGTGTATGGAGCATCATATACACCAATCATCATTTGTAGAAACATTATCTTTATTACCAGCAATGATCCCTTTGAATAGATCGCCTTGAGTGAGTGTTGTTTATAAGAGTTTCTTTCTCCTTCTTAGGGGTTAAGCCTACCCACACACACACACACACACACACACAAAACACCTGTTCTCGTTTCAGATTATCAGGTATGCCAAAGGAAAAATATGAACCTCCAGATCCCCGCCGATGTTACACCATCATGTCTGCAGAGGAGGCAGCCAGTGGCAAGAAGTCCTATTGGGCCGAGCTGGAGATATCAGGTGAGTGTTATCTACCTACCTATGCTGAACTGCTCAACCTGTGATGCTGTCCAGGCTTTTGTGGAATATAATATAGATGTGATTTGGTAATTCAGACTGTATTGCACTATATAGATGTGATTCACTGTTATGGAATACTAGATAGTTACAGATTGATGTTGTTCACACTTACAGAATATCTAAACACATGATTAAGAATATAATGGAATGTGTATTCTGTGTGTACATACATACATACATACATACTTCACTGTATTGTCTTACATTTAGCTTCCAGTAGCTGATTGTACCTTTAAAGGTGCGTGAGCATGTCTTCCCTAGTACAGCTAACCCTGGTGGTATGTCTGTCCAGGCCGTGTCAGGAACCTGAGCGACTCGCTGTGGACTCTCACCCACCTGACGGCACTGCACATCAACGACAACAACCTTAGCCGTCTCCCGCCTGACATCGCCAAACTGCCGCACCTGGTGTACCTGAACCTGTCGTCCAATAAGCTGCGTAGCCTTCCCATCGAGCTGGGCAACATGGTTTCTCTCAGGTAGGAGGTAACAATGTTCCTAGCGCTCGTGAGCATAAACAGAAACTTAAACATAGACTTTACTAAAAGTAAGAAAACACTGTACGGTTATTAGATTTCACCCATTTTTAGCAGATATGCTAAAGCAGGGGTTGGCAATTATTTTCACTTGGGGGCCAAATTGAAAATGTCAGAGAACTTCAAGGGAAACGTTTCTTTGTTAACAAACATGCTAATTTTTTTAAATTAGCACGCAAAATAGCTGACTTTGTTAACTTGCATATTTATGCATATAGGCTATTCCTATGCAGCACAATTTTCATAATTTAACGTAACAGTTCACTTTAACTATGTATTTTTTTAAGCAGCAGTAAATTAAGTAACATTTTGCAGAGTTCGTCGAGTAATTTTATGTTGTATTATTGTTTTTAAATGTTTGATGTACTGGGTGGGCCGGGTAGAACGTCTCAAAGGGCCGCATCCGGCCCCCGGGTCTGACTTTGCCCAGGCCTGTGCTAAAGGTTGGTCCTTTAGCACAGTTCATTTATAGTTACTAGTAGACAATGAATCAGTGGAGGACATTCCAGATGTTTATTCCAGTAGCAGTTATTGGTGGTTAGTATATGTCTCTTTCATATAGTTTCAATATTCATACAACTTAATGTTAACAATCATCTACTGAAATATATCTTCCTCAGTGTCTGTGTCTACATGCTGTTAGTTCAGTCATGTGGTCGTTGCCACGGAAACATGGCCTTGGCCAGCACCAGTAGCAACAGATAAAGACAAACACTGATCACACACTGACACTCACTCAAGGGAATAGAATAGAACATACAGAATATATATAGTTAATAGAATATACTGGTGTGTAAAATATGTATGGCTACACAGTTATCAATAGTAGTTTTAAAACAGTTTGTTTCCTAGGGTTAAACATTGTCAGAAAAGTTTTATTTTTAAATACATTATAAGGAACATGTTCAACGGGTTAATCACATTATTCATTAACCAAATCGTAGGCTACTTTTAAATTCCACTAAAACACATTCTGAAATTAGGTAGTGTAAATTGATTGGGGGGGATTGTTTGTTTGTGTTGTATCCCTGGAATACAGCCTTGCTGCTGTAGTAGCATCAAGTAGTGACCTAAAGACC
>JAODVN010014484.1:0-11197 GCA_025434125.1 Chologaster cornuta
CTCTCTCTCTCTCTCTCTCTCTCTCTCTCTCTCTCTCTCTCTCTCTCTGTGTGCAGAGTAAGAAGTCAACCCTGGGGCAATGGAGATTAGGCTGTTAGATCTATGGTGTTTTAATTGGTAAACTGTAGCAGGAGCCTTTTAGTATCTCATTAGTTTTGCCCATGGCTTGTTCCAATGCTCTTCTTTGCATAGACCAGATAAGACAGGCTGTATGCAGCCACCATGCTGAAAGGCAGGCTCTCTGTGCATCTCCCAATGGAGACAGAGGGTAAATACATGGCCGTGAGTTGCCGCAGGCATGATATTAGATTGGCTCTCCAGGAATGGACTAGCGGCTGGCGTTTTTGGGAGAAACTCAAGATACTTGATTAAGCTACCTGGCTCAACTGTCATCTGTGCCCAATTTGGTGTATGTGTCTCTAGGGAGTATAGTGACTATACCTTTAATAAAACACTGAATAGTGAAGAAATGTTACAGCATTTTATGCATTTCTAATTTAAATGATTTTATAAAAAGGTTTTCACATGGGCATCTGCTAAATGTTTACTTGATTTATTAACGTCACAGACAAGATGCATCAATAATACCTGCCCAATTGACTCTGAGATGTGATGTGCCATGACCCATTCAATATAAAAGAACATTTTAAAGAAGGCCATTGAAAT
The DNA here is from genome assembly GCA_025434125.1 of Chologaster cornuta. Lineage (NCBI taxonomy): Eukaryota > Metazoa > Chordata > Actinopteri > Percopsiformes > Amblyopsidae > Chologaster > Chologaster cornuta. The sequence goes on from JAODVN010014484.1 coordinate 667, forward strand.
ACTGAATCATCCTGCGGGCAATATTTTCACTATGTAATTGCCACTTTGATGACACTTCTGTTGTACAATTATCTGAACCAGTGACCTGTGCAAAAAACACTGATAGAGGACAACGACGCTCTGTATTGCTTTTTCCATCATAAAACGGCAGTACGGCAGTTTAGGATTTATACTAGCATGCCTCATGTATTCACGTTCCACCACGCAAATATTTCAATTAGCCACTGTTTATTTTGTGATTCCTGTCATAATATTTCCATGTCACATAGTTGAAAGGCACGGAACTATTTGCCCTTGACTGTAAGATAACAACATGACCTACTTAATCAGGATATACTGCCTCATCTCATAATTACACGCTACTGAATCGAGGATCTTCGATGCAGTCAAAGCATTAAACCAATTCACCTTTAAAAGATTTTACATCCACTTCATTAACCCTTGAGGATGTTGTTGGCACAGTGTATCAAGCCACATGGACATGCGCCACAGGTATTTGCTTGGCGGTTGAGGCATTTAATGCTGCAGCCGAATCCCTGTCTTTTTAGGTGCAAAGGATTCTCTATGCAGCCAAGGCAACCAGGGCGAGCTCTGTGCTCCGACAGCAAAGACAGGTGTGGAGCACAGAGTACACCAGGCTGGCAATGGCTGAGTAAGTGCCCCCCTATTACTCCTTGCTATTATCCTAAACAGCGCGCTGAATCTGCTATTAAACCACACAGCCGCCCTACTGAGGTCGTATTCAGAAAAAAAACAAATCTGATTTAATGAAAACACGGTGCAGAGAAAGGGGTGGAGAGGGAATCCAAAGGACAAAGACAAACCAGGGAGAAAATGAGCTGCTGTAAATGAAAACGAAAGATCGGTGGGAGGAATTGACATGGAAAAGATGAATCCAGTCATTAGACACACCCATGTTCTCGTTTTCCAAAGGCAGGCACGAGACGCGTAGCACTTAATCTTTTGGACTCACTCAGTGGCAGAAGAGTCACAGCATTTTCATTATTACACCCGGATCTGTAGGAGGAATGTTGAAGGAGTCAACGTGTTTGCGGGGTCACGCAAACTTCTTACTTTTTCACTTGGGCGCTGTGTGTGTGTTTGTGTGTGTGTGAGGCATACAACTGCTGTCAGAGAAAGTGTCATGCGTATAGCGACGCGGGAGCGGTAGAGCAAGCCCTCGGGTTCAGCCTGATGCCTGCTAATGACTGTGTCGAAGCCACACAAGGTTAATGGCATACACAAGCGTGGGCTTCAGTAATGAGCCCACTGCCCACTGTTCTACGCCTGTATAGCCAAATAAACCACCCTGTGATTCATTAGCCCTCGCGCAGGAGATAAGAACTATTGTTTCTATGGTTACTCTTGGGATGTTTACTCTTAGCGCACAGCTATATGCATCAGGTAATACAGGAATGTAGCCCTGTGGTTTTCAATTTGCAGCACTTTGTCTCCCTCCATGCTCCAGGGAGAAGGCTGAGGATGACCTGTGCAGCTTTATCGGGCACTTGATGCCAAGCAGCACAGCCGACACTGGCATCTTCTCTATTCAGGAGTATGGTAGGCTAGACCCCAACTTTACACTATAAACAGTCATGGAGAGAAACTAAGAGACCATGCAGCAATTTCTCTGGTTTTAAAATTTATACAGTCAAGTGTGTTATGTATATGAAATGTGCTGTTTGTATTTACATGTATATGTATATCATTGTTTAATTTGTTATATCTTTTAGATTTACAGTATATTTATACTTTTAAAAACGTGCAGCGGTCTCTTAGTCTTTTCCACGGCTGCATAGTTCAATGGTTCCCCCCCATAAGTCGCTGCGTATGTGCACCGGTGTGCAGGGCTGACCCTGGATAGAGAGCGCGAGGCATTCAGGGAAGCCACCGTGGAGCCGGTTCTCCAGCTCTGCGGTGACCTGCGCCTCCGGCTGCATGGGCACCACCAGGCACTCCCACAGTCATCAGACTGGGAGCACGAGCAGCAACAGGTGACTGGGACGTGCACACACCCTCACGAGGACAAACGCTGACACGTCAATGTGTGTTGTGGTGGTGCCTGCGTTAAATGGAGGTGGCACAAGCTATTGTTGCTTGTAAACAGACTAGTGCAACAGCTTTTAAATACCAGTCTAAGCCTTTTGGGGAATTGCGTAAGGTAAGGTAAGGCCTGCTTTATTGTCCAACAGGGAAACTTCATCACACCACACACACAATGTCACAATGCACATGTGCAAGTACGTAGATCATACATGCTGTATAAGCATATAGCAAAGCAGGCTTACATTTGTTCCGTATGGGAGTTTTCCAGGAACACATCAAGCCTACTAACTTCAGCTCTTTGTTTGGCAGTGCTTTATCCCTTCAGGGCCCGTATAGTATTTGCTGCTCACTCTTACTGTAAAATGACTAGACCTAGATTCAAATAAATTACATTCCTTGCAGCCAACACAAAAGTCTCAGCTAGCTCGCATGGTTGCATTCACCCCTCACAAATGTTTGTCTATAGTCCCAAAGTGTGTCCGACGATGTGTTTCCAATGCACTGGAAATGAGTGGTAAGATTAAGGAGGAGGCAGGAGGGACGTCTTTGACTGCATGTCATTATGTATGGGATGAACTGTTTGGCGTCCATTTTGTCCTCCCTCCCTCATGTGACTTTTCTCCCATGCCCCCACCCTATATACTCCAAATCCTTTTTCATTCTTGTCATGCTGGTGCACTCATCCCTTGCCCACCTGAACAAATTCTCACAATAGGGACCCTTCACCACCACGCGCGCGCACACACACACACACACACACATGCACACAATCTGCCTTCCTTGTTTTCTTCTTTGTGAGATTGTCTTCACAACGGTCTCTGTTGATCTCGGAACAGCTCTGAGCTTTCAATTCTATTTTCATTTTCATTCTCATTCAAAACACTAAACGAATTAGCTAACTAAATTAATTATCGTTATTTATATTCAATTACGTTATAATGAGCTTTTGACAATAGCTGCTGTAGTTTTCCTTACAGAAACTTAAAGTAATATATGACCAAAACATGACAGCATAATAATGTCTGTATTTATTACATACTGTACCTATCCATACATTTATTTTAATATTGTAACGCCTATGAGAATATGACAAAATATATATTTAATTTAAATGTATGAAGCAGCTTCCGCTGGCATTGCCTCTAATGTTTATGTTTCCTAATCAAACACCATGGCGAAATACAAGCTTTAATACGTGGCTTAACTGCAGTGTCATTTCTAATAAGCTTTTTATCTGCAATTGAATGCCCGGGAATCATAAGTATGATTACTGATTATTAAGCTATTACACAATCCCCGTGGTTGTGCATTATACATGAACCCTGGTGACTAGGAAAACAGGAGCATCTGATTAATCATGGACTTCTATTGATTTGAGGAGACAGAGCATAACACAGGGAGGGTGGTGGGGGTTGTGTTTATCTGTCCAGACTTCTGTGTACTAGCAACAGTTCTACCTTTCCTAAAGCTCCCGGAATTTAATTTAAAATACTTTCAAAACAAGGGCTAAAATCATCAATTTATTATAGCATTAATATCAAGGAGCTGTAGTTGTTTTGCCAAAACTGTTATGGTGTTATGCTGCTATGTGATAGGATTCCAATAGTCAATGGTGTGTGTTTGTTTAGATTCATGATAATGTTGCAATTGGTCCTTTAATGTCAGGCGAACTCTGTAAAGGACCAGCAGCAGGACATCATTGAGAAACTTCATGCAGAGCGCTTGTGTTTAGAGGAGAAGATTTCTGCTCTAGATTTAAAGGTAACTGTATTTTGACCAGGCTGGGGTTTCAGAGCCACTTAGCTTGTGTCAATGTATCAACCTATCGCATGTCTTACCTGTCCCATGAAACATTTGCCTGTATGAAAATAGCCTGTATAATAATCTCAAGAAATATAATAATTTTACACTCAAACTCAAGGATAACTGTGTTAACACCCACAGGGCTATTCCACTAGCAAGCGTGGCGATCTGGCGGACATAGGGCCTCCACTTCCACCTGAAGTGTTGCATTGTGACTGTCCGTACCCACACCTCAAAGAGTCCCTGATCCAGGCTTTCCAATCCCTGTCAGAACGGTACCAGAGGAGGCTGCAGAGTCTCCGAGACCACCTGCAAGAACTAGATGGGTACGCCTGACGACACGCATGCAATCACGCAGTCCTCCATCTTGCCGTATATGGAATTAGCCAACCTGACAGTCACCGTGCCGTCACAAGCGTCCGCTAAAAGGCGCGCAGCCTCAACGACACATTTTCTCCAGGAGAACGGAGAGCAGATCGAGGTGAAAGATTGCAAGAGTCAGCATAATGTCAGAAGCATGGCAGCGCAGATATTCGGCTCCCAAGGGAGGCAAGCTGTTTAAACAGTCAAGTCACATACGCACGACGGCTGATCGTATCGGTGCTCTATATAGTTTACTCATACCTTTATATCAATCTGTTGTGCTGTGTGTGTGTGTGTGTGTGTGTGAGAGTAATGTGCATTTCATCACCGGGTGAGTGCACACGCGATGTGTGATAAATAAAAAAGAGATAACATGGTAATGAACAGATGTTCACTTGAGGTCTGTCACAGGCGGCACGGTTGGTGCACAGACGACCACCTCCTCTTCCAGCAGACGGTCGGCGGGTACCCCCGTGACACGCCCAACCGCAGGGCGTTGTGCATGGACATGCTGCAGAGACTCTTCCCGCGGCGAACTAGGACAGAGCTGGTGAGTGGCTGTTTCAGTACACGTCACCGCGGGGTTAAGGAGATTGTTGCACCGCACCGCCAGCGTGACACATACGCCGCTGTGTCAGACAGACGCCGCAGCAGCGCACGCCCTGTGAGTGCACATTAAATGGCTGGTGCTTTTCTGCACTCCCCTCACCGACAAGTGGCTTCAGAAATAACCCCTGCCCCCCCGCCACCCCCTGAGGCACCGACACACACACACACACACACACACACACAGAGACCCAGGTGTGGTCAGTGTAGCTCTGCAGGGACAGAGCACTGAGACAGACAGACAGACAAACAGACAATGATCAGCTTGGCAGACTGCAGGATGTGCCATGTCACCCTCGCGCCACTGCCTAGCATCACCATGACAACCGCCAGACCAGGCCAGGTTGCTTGCGTCTCTCGTCCCTCGCCCCCCTCCCTCCCACCCCACCCCTGTGTGCTGCCCTGCACCAAGAGAGGGTGTCCTCTCGGTGTACTGTATGTTCTTCAGCCTGGGTGCTCCACGCAAGGCTGTGGTTAGAGAGCATGCAGGGGAAAAGGATGGAGGTGGGTCTCCCACAGCTCCCTCTATGTTATCACAGCAGCCTGTGTCAGTGGAGTGCTGACACCGCCTAATTCAGCTTTTAGTCACAATTAGGCTCGCTCAGCTGCTGAGCAACAATCAGGCTGAATTGCGGAAACGTTATTCTGAAACGAGTAGAAAGAGTAATAATGTCCTCAATCTAAATGGCATACATTATTTGTATGATCCTAGATTATGTTTGAGTTCCAAGGAAACTTTCTAACAAGGTACAGTATGAGGTATGATTATTATTATTATTAGTAGTAGTAGTAGTAGTAAGGCATGCCGATAATGTGGCAGGACTCGACGCTATAATGCAATTATCCTAAAATGTCGCAGAACATCCTGTTAATAATGCAATTATGCATGCTCCCAACTTCGTTCATTCGGAAGTAGAACAACATGTCCCTTATGGAGGAAACAACCCATTTGTTTGTCTTTACAGATTCATAGGTCCCCTTGCAAAATGAGGAATGTATTCACTACTGATTAAGCGTATGGAATCTGTAAGTCTTGAGCTATTCTTCTGTTTGGTAGGGGTTTTAATCAGAGCACCAGAGGATGTTATTGTGTAAAGGTAAAGGAACTTTTTCTCGCTCAACTATCTAATTCCATCTGCATTCAATCATTTTCAGATAATAGAACCATTTTTGCTGCAGCTGTCACTCTAGGATATATTCCCATCTGAGCGAGAGTCAGAGGAGCTTTTCCCCACTGCTCGGTATCAGGGAAAGACATACTGCTGTGTACATTTTGTGTACATTTCATGATATATGTATGTCCATGTTCTTATTGGCAACATTTACATTGACAGCATTGCCAAATGGAAACCTTTCCCCAATTATTTTTTATTTACAGAAAATGCTGCTTTGATTATGCTGAATATACATCAAAGCTAACATTTCAAAGGCACAGCCATGAACAGAAATTGTATCTAAAGGAGATATAGATAGATTCAGATTTTCTCTCGAATACATGTTAGAACAAAGTGTGGACAAGACAGTAAGCTGCTAACATGCTGAATAATGACCTCATTTTGTCCTTCATACTTCTAAAGCAGATTGTTTTACACCATGTCATATCATGACTTACAGGCACATTGCATTTGCACATCAGTGTTTAAACACAAAACACTGAAGATTTCTCAATTGAATCAATTTCAAATTGCCACTGGCAGATGTGTTCTTTGAGAGTATAGTATGCCCCCTGCTGGTCGGGACAAAATGTTGCCTTATGTTCCAGAGATGAGCTCATCTTTAAAAGCTGTAAGAAGCCACCTGACTATAACGCTGGATTTTTCCTAATAGACTCCACCACATAATGGCTAATCATGTTTCTACCTAGGCTAAACTTGGCCCCTTGTATGGACCGGTCGTCATTTTCTCAGAGTGCATCATTGCCAGGGGGAGTGTGGCTACAGCAGCTGAACTAACAGTGTCAGTAGAATCTGTGGAAGTGGCATGCACACGTTGTGGTGATGGATTCTAACAGCGAATACATTAGTGCTGAACTACAACAAAGCATATACATATTGTAGGGCACACGTGTAAAAACACACACGCAGAGACACACATGTTCGTATTTGCCTTAAAATAAACCGGGGAAGGTGAAGGAGTACACAAAGAACAAAGTCAAGTTGTAAAGTTGTGCGTTAATAAACAAGATTTGCTTGACTACCTCTGGCACTTCTGTTCCCCCGGCAGGTCTGTCAGCTCAGTCAGTTTCAATAAAGCCAGCCAGCCGTCTAATGCCTTCCCAGCGTCAGTTAGCCGCTATTAGCCCATAGATGAACATCATTCCCTCCGTTCCAATGAGGCAGTCAAGTGATGCTCCGTCTGTGTGCAGCAGACACGCCGATGAACAGCTAGAGGCAGCCTTCACACACACACACAATGAAGTTGTATCTGTATCTGTGTATTCCAGCTTTACATGCTCTGTTTCTTAAAGGTATACACTCCCTAATTTGTTACCAGAACCAAAACTACAAAAGCATTTCTGGTTTTTAGTGCGAGACCCTTCTCTCCTCTCACTAATTATCTTTATGGAGTTTGCTAAACATAGTATAGTCTACATGTTGGGTTATTGTAATAATAGTAACTATAATAGTCATTTCCGGCATTAGAATAACCAAAGTGGTAAGATCTTGGTGGAGAGAATCTCACACCTTCCATCTCACCGCATGCAGACAGTGACCTCTCTATCACTCATGCAATCTTTCAGACAGAGCACGAAAGGTTCTGCGACTGGCAGCATTTCACGCAGGCCCAGCTCAGGGCGGCGGCCCTCAGCTGGCAGCGTGACCGGGCAGAGCTGTTAGCCAGAGCCCTGGTCACCCTGGAGGAGGCCAGCCAGGCTTATCAAGAAGAGCTGGAGCTCCACAGAGACCGGCAGCACCAGCAGGACATCTGTTCTCGCCTCCGAGACAAGGTGAGCGCGGTCGGTCAAATGAACCGCAATATCTGTAGGATTCATGTAGCAAGCAACGGAGACTGCTGTTACACCGATCCACTGCATACTTGTATCAATAGCTGCCACAGGCTACACGACTAGCTCACAATCTGTGAGCTGTGAGGAGATATAGAGTACAGTGCTTATATTGTCTTGGCGTTTCTGACAACACTGCAAAGTTTGCCAACTACAGTTGGGTAACTCCAGTATTTCAGATTTTTCTCCTATATTAACAAATTCATGTTTTTCACCAAGTTGTGCGTTCAGAAGGACACCTGAAAGCGCTGGAATCATTCAGCCATCATTCCTTTTTGAAATAATAATGTAAAACAAGTTTGATTTAGCCCAAATTGTGACCTTGTCTGCAGTGGCGCAGGAGATGTGGGGGGGACGAAATTATTACGAAAAAGTTCTCAAATTGTATCCCTGTTCAACTATGCTTTTGGTTATTAAAAGCAAAAAAATTATTTAAAAAAAATGTGCAGCACCCGGGAATCGAACCCCGCTCTCCCGCGTGAAAGGCAAACAGAAAGTTGTGATCACTAACCCATCGAATCTGTGTGTGAGAGTAATATTTACGTAATGTATTGTCTTGACATCGTTATGATAATTGACGTAAATGGAAAACATAATAAACTTTTTTTTTTTTCTCAAAAGTGGGGGGGACGATTTCATTTTTTTTACAAAAGTGGGGGGGACGTATCCCCCCCGTCCCCCCCTACTGTGCCCCTGCTCATCTGAAATGTAAACAATCATCTCTGAGTCTGCCCTATCTGCCCACTCCCTGTCAGATAGCCAATAAAGTTTGGGCATGTTGAGTGCACTGAAACCGTATGTTCAGCTCCAAGGGAGCAAAACTATGTTCAAACTGACAGTTAAAAAGTGGACTGATATGGGGCCTCTAATATCACACTATTATCTTTCTGGACACATAACATGTGTAATCTTTGCAGTGCTCTATCTCCACCCACCCTTGTTCTTTAATTTACACACTCGTCATCTATATCCAGGATGTGTCGGTCCCCGTGCACTTCTCTCAGAGGCCTAAAGGGAGTGTTATTTGTTCTTAGAGGGAGATGGAGGGCCAGGCATATGGTACCCTTCTGCCTGCCCGCTGCTCTATATCTGCTGATGCAGCTGCATATTACGCCATATTGCCTGGCAGCTTTTCATACATAAGGTGCCGCTCGGGATGGACTGTGAATGCAAGCAGGCTATTACGGAAAGCCTTGTCTTGCTTACATGGTGTAGCTGTCTGTCTCTTAGGGGTCCGCGCTTGCGTTTGAACATCAGACAATTTGTTCACATTAATAATACGGTGTATCCCCTCTTTCGCAGCACCAGTCAAAGTTTGTTTGTGTACAAGCAAGTTCATGTTATGTCCCTGAACAATGTTGTTGTCAGTCTCTATATCAATATGTGATTAGATACATGGGGGACCCTTGACATGATGTTATCTATCTGTGTTACTAATACTGCCAGCGCCTATGTGTTTGAGTTACACAAAATGTTTCTCAAACAAGCACATTGTTTTAACAGTACAGGACATGTCATATTTTATACTGCAAACACAATATGACCATTTCTATTTGCTGGGATATTATTATGTTTGGGGAATAAAAAACAAGTCCCCATTAAAGCAAATATTGTTGTAAAGGGAGGATGGGGGTGTTGTATGCCAGGAAAGGTTTTTAAGGTCAAGCCTTATTAATTCAGCTTTTCCGAGAGTTCCCTCTTGATATTTGAGTGATATTTAAGATGCCTCTTGTGTTATGACATCAGATTTGAGTAGTGTGGTCGGAAAACCAGTAAATCTTATATTAAACAAAAATTATGATTAAATTCCTAAATTACTTAAATTACACTGATGAAAAATAAATACAGTACATAACAAATCTGTAAGAGTGCATGTGGCCATATTTGTGTGCCCAGATGGAAGCCTGCGTTTATTCAATGTGTCCTTGCAGCATTTTTTTCAACCAAGCACAGAAACACATCAAGAGGACAAAATTAATTCTCCTTCCATTCCATCTGTTACTGCTAATGCTTCGTCTCCACAGATGCTGCCTCATTGCTGAAGCCACTGTGATACATTTAACCATTCCAAACATCAGCTCTCGCTGCTGCGCTTTGATTTCTGTGTGTGTTGAAAGAGATTTCCTCAATGGTTTTCACTCCGCGATATTTTAATTTCAAAGTGGCATCATACTTTCCACAAAATTAAGGATTTGTCTCTCTTAATTTGTACACTACCGTACTTCTCAATTCTCAAATTATGCAACTCACTTAAAGCTGCATAGGATTTGTTGGTGGCATAACTGCTGTTAAATTATTTTCTATGTTCAATTTCAGCAGATTCTGTCTTTTTCATTCCAACAAGTTGCATTGATCACTTAACTTTGTCTATGACAGAGAGGCAGACAACCTCACTTACTGTTACCTCTCACCAGTGTACATTTACCCACTCACCAGTGTGAATGTATCCACTCACCAGTGTAAATGTATCCACTCACCAGTGTGAATGTATCCACTCACCAGTCTTCATGTATCCACTCACCAGTGGGAATGTATCCACTCACCAGTGTGAATGTATCCACTCACCAGTGTGAATGTATCCACTCACTAGTCTACATGTATCCACTCACCAGTGTGAATGTATCCACTCACTAGTGTGAATGTATCCACTCACCAGTCTACATGTATCCACTCACCAGTGTGAATGTATCCACTCACTAGTGTGAATGT
>JAODVN010014588.1:0-11197 GCA_025434125.1 Chologaster cornuta
TTGTTGTTTGCCTGTCTGTTCCTGCGCCTGAGTCCCCCGTGACCAAGACCTAACATAAATTCTTTGCTGTGATGGGTTAAACCAATTTCATTGCTTGGCTAAGTAATTTTTTTAATCTTGACGCGAATAAAACAAATGCCGCATTTTCACATGCATTTTTCTAAACTGACTGTCTGGAAGTATGCAGTTGTCAGGAAAAACACCTATCAAAACATATAGTATATTGGCCTCGAGAAAGGCTTTTTAAACCAGTCGCTGTGGAGCTTGGCCTTTCTAACGTCGTCAACACACAACACAACAGGCAAGGCTGAGGTCTGAAAAATGATCACGCTCATGTCCTTATCACATGATAAGTCAATATAATTGGTAATTATCGTGACTAGGTCTAATCACCGATCATTGAATCTCCCACATTATTCTGTATATTTATGCTGTTATTGCAATACAATCCTTTCCACAAATAGTCCCTATTTTTTTATTTTAATTTTAACCTCTCTCTAGCAATGCATCAATCTTTTCCCCAGAGGCGCTCCGTCTCCCCAGAGAGACCAGGAAGTTAAACACATGGCGCATTAATGACTGAAGTCATCGCAAGTTAAATATGTGGGTGCTATGACCTGATTTAAGATGAGTTTGTGGTGCGGCATGGTGATAAGCATACAGCTAAACACTGTATTCACTTGACAATATGCCTGCAATTTATTTATGCAATCTCCAACACTTCTAGACTGTAGTTTGGTCAAGTCAATTACTGGGTTTATAGTTAATAGGCTAATTATTTTAATGTGTATGTGTAAATGTAGCTAATGAAACATAAATACATATTAACATTATATATATATATATCTTCCTCTGTCAACAGTTTGCAGATAGTTTACGGTTGATATGTCAGGCTCAGACATAGAGAATACAAATCTCTGATGTTTGTATTAGATCCATTGGAGAAGAGGCTTTCTCTTAAGGCATCACAAATTCCTGTGAGCAAGATCATGATTGATATAGTGGGAGGGGTTGAGACAGAGCTATTGGTTAGCAAGCCACATGCATTAGGGCAGGCATGTCAGAGATCGATGGCTTACTATAAATCCAACATATAGATTTGGGTCTTCTCTTTTAAGGGCCCGCAAACAGTAAATTCACGAAAACCTTCTTGCTATGTAATGTTTCCCTACAGTTTACATTTGCAGTTTAAAATAATTTTCTTTTCTTTCTTCAACCATACTATGAATAAATATATGTGAATATAGTATTCCCAGACTGAATATTCTGAGCTTCAATAAATGCTATTTGACATGGTATTTTCTGTCAGACGCTAATGGAATGTTGTCGTACCAGTAAAAGGAGCTGTTTGCCAAGAAATGTTTAGAGACCATGTACAGTACAACATGTAATTATTTTGCTTAAACTTTCCAAGTCATTTAAACATAATTGTACATTAGATGTATACAAAACAACAACAGCAAAATAAACAAATTAAGCCTACACTGTATGTGGCTGTTTGACAAATACTTGATTAAAAAGAATGAAGAAAATCCTTAAAATATGCACTATGTGCCTCATTTATCTTATACTTATTTCCCAAATGCATTAATCTACAATATAGCTAAAGGTTGAACTCGGTGGCATTCAAAGTGGTGTGCTAATCTCTCTCCATCGGCTCTGCTCTGTGGTGGTGGCCAGCAGGGGGAGAAAGGAAACTGGGACATTTCTGTCACTTTGTAATGACAGACGGTGACACCAGTAGGCCCTTTGTGTCACTTTGTCACATTTCTCCAGGGTGTCTCACACTGACGCAGGGGCATATAGGCTGTGATGACCTGCTCCCGGGCCACGGCTCTATATAGTCCTCCATGTGTGTGCTAGCACACAGGTGTGCGTGTGCTGCCCATTGTTTACATGTCAGGTTTGTGGACATGGTTATTTGAGGTGTGCATGCGTGTTTGTCTGTAGAGCGTGTGTCTAACACGGTGTGACAACACAGATCACACACGGTCGTTATAGACGCCGCCCCAATGTCTTGTACGTGAGCATATTCATGCGCAGTACGTACATCTGTGTGCACCTGCATACATAAGGCGCATGTAAATGTGCACACATCGTTTGACATGAACAATATATCAACCATTTACAAAAGTGTGGGTGGGAAAAGCATGGAATCAGGCTTGCAGTTATGTGTGGTGTGAGATACTTTATAAGCATGCACTGAATGGGTTTAAAAACAAAAAACATTTATGTAATGATGGTTTCTACCACAAGGGCAAGATGGACACAAACAAAGTGAGAAAAGTTTTGTATCTGCAAGAGATTAGAACTTGATTCAAATTATTCCAGCCTCGTGAGGAAAACAATTGGCAGGTTATTATTAAAACGTAATTATTTATTTTCACAATACAGGAAATTGAACTGCAGCAGCAAATGTCTATCGCGTAGTCGAAGAGATACCACCCCCACATGTCAAAAGTGATAACATACAAATGTTAAGTTTATAATACACATACATTATCTTACATGTTTATGTTCAGAATACCTGTAGGTGTAGACTGTAAAGTAACTGCAGAGTTTTGTCAGTACAATTCAACTTAATAGTGTTTTTTTCACCCTCATCACCCATAACAACCTGTCGTGCATTCGAACGTGCCGGACTGATAATGCAATTCAATGTTATTTCCGAACAGCCATTTGGCTTAACTAAGCCTCTTTATAACTTTTCCGTAAGCACTTAACATTGTGTTTAGTCATTATATTATCTTAACAAAAAGAGGATTATGACTTCAAATTGCTAGGGAGAAACAAACAAATAAAGAATAATGCTGTGTTTAACAGCTGGCTGCCAAGCAGCCAATTTATGACTGCATATGTTGTTTATATGCGGCAGAGCGAATGACAGAAAAGGATGTGTGATAGTTTGCATGTCAGGAAGAGGGGCGGGCTATTAGAATTCATTAGTTTAAAAAGGCAGACAATCTGAAGAATTAAGTACATGTACACAAGGGGATGGATACCAGGGAGAGAAAATTGATGTCTTTGTGTGTGTCGATGATTTACAAATAATGCATTAAGGAGTTCTGTAATATGAATGCATGCTGTGCATACAGTACACAATGTGTTCTTTTATGCAGCCCTACTGTACAGAAATTGTATATCCAAAAGAGTTATCCTCTATAATTATCTCCTTCAGTCTCTCTTTACATTATTGTTCCCTTATGTGTCTTTTCTATCATTTTCCATCTCTACACATTTATTTTATCCTACAAACTGTATATTATATGCCTTACCTGTAGATCTAAATCATACTAAGCCTTAACTCGGTGGAGTCAGCAATTGTAAGCTAAGTAAGTGTGACCGATGTGGGCTCTGCATTGGGGTTTGTTGGATCTTTGGTCTTCGACCGTTTACTGTTGCTGTAAAAGTAAACTGGAAAGCACAAATCCCGTAGTTACATGTTGCACTCGCCACATGTCATAGAGCATAAGGGGAGAGGTCAGGGGGGAACCTGGTTAATTAACACCCAAACAGAAAGTCACAAAAACTACACAGGATATGGCCTTAAAACCATAATTAAACAAAACTATTGCTGTAAATAAAATGCATACATATGGGTGTAATTCTAATATACCGTAACTAATATTATGGACAGCGCTTATCATTTTTACACTAGTTTTTTTTCTCCAGAATCGCCCTGACCTGTAACCTTGAATTGCCGGTATACAGGTTTGGAAATATAGTAATGTCCTTTAATTGTGAGTGGTTGCAATGCTGTACACCATAGACAACACCGTGTACAATGTACACAGTACACTATAAAGCATATACTGTACAGACACCCGAAATGGCAACCAAAACCGTTAAACACTACAGATTACAAACATTACCTCCAAAATGCATTTCTAATTCCCATTGGATCTTTAGTCTAGTGAGATAACAATTTGTATTCCCTCTCTCTCACAGAAGAATGTTGAAGCCTGTGGTCGCCCACATACAGTAGGTGTTATAGTTACTTTTGTGATTAGAGTGCTTCACACATTGAGAGAAACTAAAAGGATATATAGAAAAGAGTAAAACCCTTTCTTGTGTCCTCATGTCCACCTGTGACTCATTCACTATGAAATATTCCATTTGGTCACTGTATTCAATCAATTTTATAGTCATTTTTCCCCTCGTGGCTTCTGGGTCCTGTTGTTGGGTTCCGACAGTGACTTTTATTGTACAGTGACCAAAAAGAATATCAAAAGAAGCATGCAGTAACTGATTACATACAGTATACTCAATTACTTGTAATCTGATTTAAACAAAACTGTAACTGTAATCCATTAGTTACCAGATAAAATATTGGAATCAGAATACAGACTTTTAATTATAGTATTACTTCTAGGACTACTTTTAAATGTAAAAGGAAAGTTTGCAGAAGAAAATGCATAAAAGCAATTTAATATACTCGTATTTACCTTTAATTAGTCAATCAATAAAAATTAAGTTTTACAATAATATGGTCTGCATTTACGCGCTTTTCTAACCTTCCTGGTTGTACGTTTGCCTCACACTCATCCATTCACACATAATACGATGCGCAACTGTAAAAAATATAAACATTTGGTTCGCCAATGCATTTCAAAGAACAATGTTTACACGTGAAGTAGTCTAAAAGTAATGGAAAGCAATCGGATTATATTACAAAATTTAGGTCATCCAAAAATTACGTTACTGATTATAATTTTAATCTGGTAATTCGTAACTGTAACGGATTCAATTTAAAAAGTAATTTACCCAACCCCGGTGTTCAGTACAGCCATCCTAGCCTACTACTCTCAAACCCATTACTAAACTTGTACATTATTGTGGGGGGCCTATCTAGTTAAATCGCCTACATCCTCAGTTAAAAAGAGCATGACATTCTACCGCTCTAGTGGTCTGCTTTAAGTAACCTGAAATTATGACTTTCCATTCTTTTAGGGAGTTGACAGAATCTTACTATTTTTTTGTTAATTTATTTTTTAGTTAATTTAATTTAATATTAATGTAAGGTCTATATTACATCTGCTATATTGTCTGCAGTTAGCAAGTACCAGCAAGGTATACTTTGGATGTAGGATGATGGGTCATTTTAACATGAAATAAATTGCACAGTGACACTTACTTGGCTTGAATTATTTTTTATTGGCTAGTCTTTAGAAAATAATTTGGAAAATGATGTGTTTTCTAGAAGAGAAAAAAATATATAATCTTTTTAAATCAGCAAAATCATAACAATGTAAAACAATGTACTGGTTCCTGGATCTTGAGGAATAATGAGTTTATGACATAAACAGTTACAACAAAATACATGCTTACACTTGTTTCCCACAAAAAGGAAAACATTTGCAGAAAGCAAATATATTTCTTTAAATCAAAAAAGTTTACATTGAGAGATGATATCTCTATATTCATGTTAAACCATGTGTTTAGGCCAGAAACTATAAACTCCATTTGGAGTGGTTGAGTAGATTGTTGATACATTTTCACCAACAATTTTAGCAGTACGATCATTTAGTACTTGAATTATACTAATGTACATATATTTTATTATGCTGCATATTTTCTATTGCAGTTACCCCCTTTAATTTAGAACAGGTGAAAACCCATTATAGCAAATAAAACCACAATATAAATGAATCTAAATGCTAAAAGATTTAGAGAAAATCTGTACATTTTGCCTGGTATTATTGGTATAGTCATACCATTCTTATATTTAGTTATATGGTTATAGACAAACCAGTCCAATACTATGGATTAAAATATGTATATACACAGACACACTGGCTTTTAATAAATATATCAAAGCAAACCAAAGAATTAAGTGCAACATTCTCTCAATGGGAATATGAGTATTATGGTGCATCCTTAAGCAAATGCAAAGTGTACAACTGAAGTTAGCACACATAACAGGCCAGACACATACTCAGTTTTAAAAAAACCACCCCCCTACACACTATTATTACACTGTTATTTGGCACAAAACCATAACCAGTTTCAGTCTCACATATGCTGTATGTCACACATAGTATCCTCTAGTCATCAAAATAAAAAAGGTATAGCTACATTACTGCTTCTCTCACTGCACCTGAGGTATTGCTAAAAAGTTGTTTGCCTTAAACCACGGCCTTAGAGGCAGTATTATACTGTATTGGGGCCTTAATAAAATATTTATCTCAACGTTCATCAGCAGAATGTGCTGGACCCACTGACGACCAGTCATTTGCAAAACCACTTTGAAGCAAAACTACCAAACGAAAACCCTTGGTTTTAAGGCATGCTTACTACTGACAGACTTGCATTATACTTCGACAGAACAAAATATGAACGGAACACACACCGAGAGGTAATGTTAGTGCTGCCACTTTCCCACAAAAACTTGTAAAAATATAGTTTTAGTAATCAAAATAAGAAAATGAAAACTTGTCAGTCCATACTCCAGGGCAAATCTGGACAAAGACCGCAACCCTAAATTTAAAAGTGCCATTAGTAATATTACCAGGCTATTATGGTAATGACAATAATATGGATATTTCAGTTCATCAATACAACTGAATTCATGGCGGTAGAATCTGACTCAACTCATCGCGACTACTTTGGGACAGCTTGTCAGGGAATTTCACGGTAAAGTCTAAGACCATGTCTCCCCTCTTCTCAGGGAATTTGGACAGGGGCAGCCCCTCCCCAACTATACGCTTCTTCATTCCAGGTTTGACTACATCTCTGGCAGTCACGGTGACAGTCCTGCCATCTAGAGTCGGGGCACTGACTGTACATCCACACAGGGCCTGGTTAGAAGGAGAAATGAACAGATGAACAAACAATCACTACCAATTACATAAACCAACTGTTAATAACATTCATTTGTAGTTTTGTTTTGTTTAAATTACATCTGAGAACTAATGATAGAAAGGCAATAAACAAATTGATGGTATACATGGTACCGCAGATATGCTTATAATAATGTACAGCATCTGGGGACCCAAACAGGCATGCTGAAATATATGGCTAAAGAAGCTTCTAATAAATCCATCTTTCATGGACCGGCTCAGTATTTACATATGCCATTCGCTTCTAAAAAACATCACAGGCAATCACATTTTGTACATATTCACTTTAGGGGATATGTTAATTTATGAACAGCTTCACATAGAAACATGAGATTGATAAAACTCTCCAACAATTATTCATGCCCATGCAAAAGAAACGATCAGTATTCACTGTCCAGTTCACTCACCTCTTTTAGAGATACTTTCGCTGGGTAAATAATATCTGAGCCCTCTCGTCTGAACACTGGGTGAGGTTTATCCTTCACTACAAAGACCACATCTGCAGGAATGTTAGTGGGAGTCTCATCCCCCTCCCTAGGGAAGGTGATTTTGGTCCCTTCCTTCCAGCCACGCTTGATGTCTACTGTCAGAATCTTGTCCTCGTTACGCACAGTGCAGCCATCTGGATTCAAGCGCTTACGAGAAATCTTCATTTTCTTAGTGCAACCAGAAAAGACTTCCTCCAGGCTAACCTTCAGTTCATGTACCACTGGCGGGTCCTTCTTTTTCTCTCGGCCCCTGTGGAGCCCGCCGGGCTGGGATTTAAACTGCCTCTGAAACCCTCCCATGCCACCCATGCCACCCATGCCAAATGCAGCAAAGGGGTCATCAATGTCCATGTTATTATCTCCATTCCGTGTGAAGAACTGATCAAATGGGCTGCGGCCACCGAAGAACTCGGCGAACATTGCATGCGGGTCTCCATGGAAGGTGTAGTTGTAGCTGGGCCCATTTGTTCCTCCATGCCCTGTAGAGCCCTTTAGTCCTATTAGGAAACGCACAGAAGGATAGAGCATAAATATATTAATTATGTTCCTTAAGGTACCTCAGAGTATAAATGCTATCTTAGTACATGCTGGTGTATGAATATAACTATAATGTATCAAAACTAGCCTGGTTCCCATGATATGAGTCTACATACAGTGTAGGTTTATCATGTTCTCTAACAAGATGTTCTAGTGCGTTCCAGCCTGTTCTAGAGAGTAAACAATACACACAGTTTCCAGACTTTGGCTTTTGCGAATAGATCATTTTGTGAATAGTTAACTTTGCCATAGGGTTTGACTCATAATAATATACATCATATAATATATATATTTATAGAATGTAGGTTGGCAACACTACAGGTGCTGTAAATGTGCTGTACCGTACCGGTACAGGGAGGAGCAATGCTTCTCACCTTCTTCTCCAAATCGGTCATATATGTCTCTTTTTTTGGCGTCGCTAAGAACATCGTAGGCTTCAGCAATCTCTTTGAATTTATCCTCGGCCCCAGACGACTTGTTTTTATCAGGGTGATAGCGGAGGGCCTGTTTTCGGTACGCCTTTTTTATCTCGTCTTCTGATGCGCCTTTGGCTATTCCCAACACTTTGTAATAATCCTTACCCATTACAAAACTGTCACTAGGTTTCATAAAAGCATCCCAAATGTTGTTGATCAGTCAACGATGTCCAGTGCTGGCATTACCAAGAGCAACTGTCAGTCCAGCTAGCGCTAGCACTGCAGGACCAGCCAAGGTTACCGCTTGAACTTTACGATCCTGACAGCGGACAGCCTGATCTATCTCGAAATAACAATCGAATCAGCGACGTCAATAAACATACAATCTACACGTACCGGTAAACGTAACTGTGCCGTGTAGGCCTATATGTCCATGACAATGGGCAAAATGTGTTCAACAAAATGCCAGTTGTGCGAGGAAACGTCTGGAAGAGGTTGGTGGTGGCTTCACTGTGTACAGCCTCTTTTACTGTCAATCAATATAAGACACGCCTTCTTCTAGCCGGACAGCATGACGTTCAGTGTTTTTATTAGGTTATTTTCAAATATACTCTCAACAGTTATTATTATATTGTAATTATCGTGTTGATGAAGCAAATTTTAGCCCTAACTCTAGAGTACGAATGTCACAGTAGGCTATAATTAGGTTTTCTCTGAGCAAAGGTTTCTGACATCGTTTCAGCCAGATATTGGCAAAAATTATTGTTATCTTATTGCAGCCTAATTCTCTTCCAGTAGGTGAGTGATTATATCGTAGTTTAGAAGAATATCCAATCTCAAACAAGGATCATACATAATATTTGCTTCTGCTTAACGCATGTGTTAACGCATGTGTCTGTAGTTGCTTGGTCCACGGATTGTTCCCTCTGATTATAAATAGAGTAGAACCCAAAACGCTGATGCCTGTGTTGATTAGCTGTTCAAGATCAACAACATAGTTTGTCCTCTATTCACCAGCTATTGTTTAATATCCACTTAATCTCCATGCACGTTTCTAAAGAAATTCAGCCACACCCGTATGAAAGTGGGCTATTGTGTTACATTTTCTCACTTGATTATTGGCTCTTTCATATATATTATTAATTGTGTTGAATTCTGTCTTTTTTATATATGCCATGTTACTCCTATAGTAAGCTATATGCAGTCAATTCAAACTATAATGCTAGTAAAAGGGCAAAGCTGTATTATGCTTGAACGAGACATATACCACTAAAACATATGCATGTTTGTCATTGTTTTGGAGGTCAATGAAAGATACAGAATACCACTGAACACAGGTGGTCTGGGGGAGGGGGACTTGTTGGTATGTGGATATCTGTCTGTCTTCCCCCCATGGGTCAGGCTTCTAGGGGATGTGTAGTGGTATTAAAGTGCAAGTAGGGAAAGGTGCTGTGTCTAGGGGTCTTGTTGGGAACATGTTGAAATCTGTCACTGAGTAGCCTAGGGTTGTGTGGGTCACCAGAGTTACCAAGCGCGTGCGTAGCAAATCAGGAAACTTATATTTAGCCTTGTAAATGGCGTGCTATGGATTATGTCTTGGGGCTCTCGAGTTTCGTCTTCAGTGGATTTCGTGGTGTATAGAGGTGATCTTTACCACAGGCAGGCTGCTTTTCAGGTGAAGGGTGAATTGACATCTCATTTGTGGGCAACAGGAAAGGCAGCTTTCACCTCATGTCTGGATTTTTCCCTCCATTAGACTTACTTTTGGTGGTATTGGTCTTCTAAAAGTGGAAGGACATCTAGGCAAGAAGTCACGGTTCACAGCTGAACTTAGGAGTTGTGTGGAGCTGCCTGGTGGATGATAACTATAGCGTTTCAAGACACATTGGAGCACATTTAACACACTGGGAGGTTCATTAGCCTTCAGTTGTCAAAAGTCATGGATGCACTTGCGTTAGAGGCAAAGGGTGCCAATGGCACTGAGCCTGAGAAGAAGCCGACGCCAAGGCCCAAGCCAAAACCACCCAAGAAGGCAAAAAGGATAGTATATTTTGAGGTGGAGATATTGGATGTGAAAACTAAAGAGAAACTTCTACTGCTGGACAAGGTATGTATTGGGAGTGGTGATTTGGTTTTGTCCATGTGCTTCATATGCCTACTACACAAGATTATTTAGTGGGATAAACCTCACCATGCCTATTAAGTTACACTGTCTGATTAGAGTTACAAACTCCACAAGGCGTGTAAAATAACACGATAAAGCGTGCCTAGGAGTTAGGACATACCGTATTTGTAAAATTACTAGTTAGTCACCTCTTAATTAATCCCTTTCAAATATTTTTAGGGATATTCATTTCTTTTGACTTCATGAAGTTAATACACTTTTTTCCCGAAGCCATTAACACCTCTATTAAGATTGACTTTTGATGAAAATTCATCTCTCATTACATTATCTTGTATTCTTTGATTGTCTAACATAGCTTTTTTATATTAGCCCAATTGGCAGGAATAATCAGGCATGCATACCAGGCATGTTTAGATATATCAAAACAGATATGTGTAAATTAAATAAGAAGCATAAAAGGGAAAAGTACTGTCGGCAACATATTAGTTATCGAGTATTTTTTCATTGTTTTTGGGCAAACCCTTCTTTTTGCAATATGTATTTTACAATTATTAGTTAGCGTTACTATAACCTGGGATATACTGTCAGACTTTATATACAGATTAAATATATTGTTTCAAATTAATAATCTTTGTTCACAGGTGGAGCCAACTGCTACAGTTTTAGATATTAAAGCACTTTTTCACAAATCAAGTGAGTATTTTTTAACAATATATTAAGATATTTTATGTTTTTATTGTGTGTGTATATATATATATATATGTATGTATGTATGTATGTATGTATGTATGT
>JAODVN010014693.1:0-10000 GCA_025434125.1 Chologaster cornuta
AGAGAGAGAGAGAGAGAGAGAGAGAGAGAGAGAGAGAGAGAGAGAGAGAGATATGGGGCGGGGGTTAGGGATGTCATACAAGCAGCAGCTGTCACTAATAGCTGTTTGTCTCCTGTATTTGTATGGTGATGATGTGTGTGTGTGTGTGTGTGTAGCAAAGGCAAAGCATGTCCCACATTCACATTTGGATCATCAGCTTTCTCAGTTTTTTTTGTTTTGTTTGATGTGTGTGTGTGTGTGTGTGTGTGTGTGTGCGTGTGCCCATCCGCCAGCAGAGGGCAGTGCGTGGGATATTAATTTGACATTAATCTGAAACGATGTATTACTTCTTTCAATATTGTGCCGTATCATTTGCCCTGTAATCATTTCATAAGTACGACGTTAGTGAAATGTGGCTGCTGGGCGAGTGAGAGACGGGGCAGGCTCAAACGCGGGAGAAACACTACATGCGCACACACGCACGCACACACACACACACACACCACATTACAGTTTTGATCTCATTAAGAGACCTTCAAACTGAGATTACAGTGAGCGTGATTCTTTTCCATATGCTGGCAATATTCTGAGCACATGGGTGGGACGCAGGCTTTTCTCAACGGGGGCAAGCGTAATTGAAAAGTCGACGCTTTCCATCCACCGATGGAAGCGAGCAAGACAGGTTCTGTCTTGCTGGTTCTGCTGTTGGGCCAGGGATGGAGAGGAGCGGCGCGTAGCGTTGAGCGCCTTTCTTGTGGATGGTGTGGCAGAGGAAGAGGAAGCTAGCTCCCGGTCCCGATGTGGCTCCGCCGCTGAGACGACTGTGGCTTGCGTGATTTTATTATCAGTCTTTTGATGTGCCTGCGAGCAGGCGCGCGCACACACACACACAAGCACACAGTGTTCCCTCAGGGTTTGGGTTTTTTGGTCGGTTGTGTTAGCGAGGAGCTGTTTTACTAGGACTGGCATGGCACACTATTTCAGTGAGCCTTCCTTTACTGAAAACCCTCTGGTTATTATCCCTGTTTTCCTCCCTCACCAGCCACTATATATATATATACACAGTATTACCGTGCGCTTCTGGTTTAGCGGCCCGCAAGCATTTGAGCACACACAACAAGCGCGCCTCTACATAACACCTTTTGCACCATCATCCAATCTTGCCCTCT
Source organism: Chologaster cornuta (assembly GCA_025434125.1). NCBI lineage: Eukaryota > Metazoa > Chordata > Actinopteri > Percopsiformes > Amblyopsidae > Chologaster > Chologaster cornuta. Next base: position 1,149 of record JAODVN010014693.1, read on the forward strand.
CCCTCTCTTTCTCATACACACACACGAACACACACAATTTCAAACACCTCACACAGTCACCGACGCACATCCCACAACGAAATGCTCAAAACACGTAGTTATGCAGACGTGAGCAACCAAATGTGTAGAGGCACACTCAACTTTGTGTTCATCGCTTTCTCTACAAACATGATTAAACCTCTGCAGGAGGAATAACATTCCAGGTTGTTGTGTTAAACTTAACGACTTGATGAAAAGTGCAAACTAGCTGTTGAGGGATTTAGTATGGGCAAACATTGTGCCTCTGGTACTGTAAATGGACTTACTGGCGTGTTTTCTCAAGCTAGCTAGCTCGCCCTTGTGTGTTAATGTTAGCCCATACCTGTCTGATGTAGTGTGAAATCAACTTTATGATGTTTTCTGCATGCACGACCATGTATGTTCCACTGTGTGTATGTGTATGTGTCTGTATGTCTGTGCGTGTGTGTGTGTGCGTGCGTGCGTGCGTGTGTAATTGCAATGTGAACGAGCTCTCATTCACAAACGATGCCTCCAAGTGCTCTGTTTACATTTTGCATTCTTTCGCGCACTCTTATTAGAAAAACAGAGCACACACACACACAGTCCCACACACACACACAAACACCTAGTCTCTCTCGTTCTGTATCTCTCCTTTGCCTTTTCACTTTCTATTTTTCAGCCCCTTTTCCCACTCCTATCTCCCCCTATTTATTTCCCCCCTCTGCTCTCTCTCTCTCTCTCTCTCTCTCTCTCTCCCCCCTTAGCCTCCTCCCCCTTTCCTTTGCACAGCCTCTCCCTCCCCTTCCCGAGCGGGGAGAGAGAAGGAGGCCTCAGAATGCCAGATGTATTACAGAGTGAGGCACGGCAATGTAAACACTCAGCCCTGCCATGAGATCAGGGTGGTCTCTGGCCTCAGTCCCTTTCTTCCACTTTCCTCTCCTCTCTCCCAGCGCTCAGCGCCAGAGGGGCGGGGAAAGTGCGAGACACCGGGACAGGGAGGGCCGTGGCTGCTGGAGTATAGTAGCGCTAGTGTGTTGGAGTTTTGGGCCCGCGAGCGAGCTCTTGCTGGGCGCGGAGTGATGCTTTTCAGACGGCAGCGCAGAATATAGGCTATCATGCCGCCATGTAGCGGTTAAAAGACCAGTGTGTTTGTGTGTGTTTATTGTGCGACCCTCCGGTTACCTATAGCAATAAGATTCATGGCCATTCTTAAAAGCATGACGTCATACAACATGCCGCACACACACACACAGAGAGTTAGAGAGAGAGAAGACAGACGCACTGATATTAAATGTTTCCCCCTCCCGCGGATGATTGAGAGGCTTAAGAGTTTCAGAGTGAGTCAGAATGCTGCAGGATTTAGGGGGCTGGGCGCCAGCTTTGAGCTTGTGCCGACACAGTGCCTCTTGCTACCACTGGCTAGCTCTTGTTAGCTCTGGCTACCTCTGACTAGCTCTGACTACCTCTGGCTAGCATTGATTACCTCTGGCTACATCTGGCTACCTCTGACTACCCCTGTCTAGCTCTGACTACCCCTAGCTAGCTCTGACTACCTCTGATTACTTCTGGCTAGCATTGACTACCTCTGGCTAGCTCTGACTACATCTGACTACTTCTGGCTAGCTTTGACTACACCTGGCTAGCTCTGACTACCTCTGACTACTTCTGGCTAACTTTGACTACCCCAGGCTAGCTCTGACTACCTCTGACTACTTCTGGCTAGCTTTGACTACCCCTGGCTAGCTCTAATTCTAGTTCTTTTCTCTTTAAATCAGTCTTTTCTTTTCCACACCTAGGAATGTGTGATTTTGGGATACCTGGAATCACAGGCCATCTTTCCAGGAAATTACATGAGAGATGGCTGGGTTAGATTGGCTGCTCATGCCCATGTCACGGTCTGCTATGGCTGGGCTGGGCTGGGCCCCAGGCCGGCCATGGAGCACTTTATATAGCTTGATGGCTCACCTGTGTCGCATTCAACAAGTACATCTAAGGGTCGATTCAAAAAGTAATCTCACACAATTTGTTTTTAATTTTATTTCAGGCATCTTTAACCTTTTTAATATTTTATAGTTTTTAATTAAATCGCAAAATAGATGGTTTTCTATTGTATATTTTTTTGTTTCCCCAAAAAAGTTAAAATACTTTGTGAAGAATATTAACAGATTATATCCCCAAATCAAATCATGTTTACCTCAGCTGGTACCCGGCAACATACTCTATGTAAATGATGTCCATCACATACCCATTTTTTCGTCATCATTTCTCCTTGCTACATTCTTCACTTCTCCGTGAATCCCGTGGCTTTGACATTTCTTTAAGAAAACGGTGGGTGGTGTTTGTGAGGCGGGAGGCAAGGTATGTGGGGGAGGGGGTCGACCTGAATGAAGGCAGCAACTTGGAAGAATCTGCCCATTGAGGACTGTGTGAATGTACACATCCAGCCCGAGGGGAGCAGTATTCGGAGGCAGCCGACTGCTAAATACACCCATTTTGGGGTGTGCGGGGCTGGACAGGTGATTAGCATAATCAGGGGGCGAGGGTAGCCATACATATGGTAATAGGGGAGTAGAGGGTGAGGCAGGTTGAGGGGTGTTAGCAGCTGGGGTGTCACATGTGTGTCAGGGGGCTGGGGGTGTACGGTGGTAGCTGGGTGGACATTGTACCACAGCTGCATGTCAAGGAGCCTGCCACTCAATGTTTCTACCGCTTATTCTGGCACCCCGCCCCTTCTGGTTCTTGGGCTCTACGAGAGAGAGAGAGAGATAGAGAGAGAGAGTTGCTGTTGGTCAGTCAGGGGTCTTAGGTCTTGCCGAGGCCTTTCAGTGGCATTTTACCCTCATGCGCACACCTGCATTACACAGGCCAGCTAAATACTATTGCTGCCTGCTGCTCAACAGTGCTATTACTTCCATGTTACAGAGTTCCCGTCCTGAATAATAATAATAATAATAATAATAATAATAATAATAATAATTGGATGTAGTGTAATTGGAATACTGTTTATGTAGCTAGTTGCGTAATATTGTGCAGTACATTGTGTAACATGCTGTAGCGTTGTATCGTGACACATAGGAGAGCTTCTGAAGCAAACAACATTTTAATATTGCTCACATCAAATGTCATTCCTGCTGTAATAACGCATTAAGGACAACATTAGTGAAAGACTGCAAGGCGAGTGCAAGAAGGCGTGCTCAAATTAGTTTTTGCTTGAAGCAACTCTGCATGCGCATGTGCGCACATAAACACGTATTTCATTAATGATTGACTACCTCTTTCAGAACAGAAAATCCGATGAGTTATTATTATTATTATTGTTGTCATCCACATGCTGGCAATAGTGAGTGTTTGGCGTAGGCGCCAGCAACAGGTGGAACGCCTCTGGGTGTAAAGGCCAGTACTGCGTAGACGGTGACTCTTCCCTGAGTCCTAGGCCAGACGTGACCAGACCTCTCGATAGCGCTGCGTGTGCTCTGCGGAGAGGGGGCGTTCCCCACAGACCTCCTGGGGCCGTAGCTCCGAGGGCTCAGGGTATGGGAGGTCTCTTTGCGCTCTGCGGCAAGGAGATGACTGAGGGGCTTCATGCTCACCGCAGGGGTCCCCGCCGGGAGGGGGGCCTAATCCAGATAATCCCCCACTCTACACACTTACACGAGCGCACTTGCAGAGACGTATATGGCTATATGTGTGTGTGTGTGTGTGCGTGCGTGTGCGGGCACTGCGTGCACACCCACAAAACAATGTGGGCAAACGTTTGCCAATAATCCCAATCTCGGTCCTCGGTTAGATTATAATGTATTAGAAAAGCAAGGGCTTTTCTCATATGGGAAAATGGCTTTTTTACTGCAAGTGTGGATAACAACAGGCTCTACAGGTTTACAGGTTTGTCCAATCACATGCCAAGAACTTTTTGAAAGTTCCTGCCCAGATGGATGTGTCTAACAGACACAAATATCTGGGGTGTCAGGTTAGGGAGTTTGGGGGTCCATTCTGACGTAGTAGTCAGTCAACATGCATCAGTATAAACCAGTGCTGTGAGAGAGAGAGCGAGAGAGAGAGAGAGAGAGAGAGAGAGAGAGAGAGAGAGAGAGAGAGAGAGAGCGCATTTAGGGGTGAGAAAGGAGGGGCAACCCTGAGATGTGTGTGTGTGTGGGTTTGTGTGTGGGTGTGTGTGGGGGAGGTGTCAGTTCCTTACAACCCCCCTTCCTCTTTCCATTCCTCTCCCTCCGTCCCCCACATTGAGAATAGGGGGGCCAGGGGTTATGCAACACACTGCATCCCCTCACCAAACACTCCAGTACAGTGGTACACAGAAAAACGTTTTTTTGTGTGTATTTAACCCAACTTAATACAGTAGAATGTTTTTTTTTTTTTGTGATGCACCCTACACACACAGATGCACGCACACACGCACGCACACACACACACACATACACTACACACCTACACACACACATAGTTATACTGAATACAGTATACCACACAAATACATCCACAAATAATTATTTACAAACAGTAATGCCTGTAAATTTAATTGGAAATAGGTACATATGCACAGGTGTGGTTCAATCCCAACCTACATAATACATGAGTTGCACAACAGCACAACAGATAATGTTGGACAAATGAAATGGATGTTAATCGCGATTAGCCGCGATGCAAGGTGATTAACTGCAATCAGTGGCGTAGCTGTCGCCGGTGCAGCCGCACTAGGGCCAGGGCTGGGGCCAAAGTGTTGGGGGCATATTCTGTGCTCTGTGATTTCACCCTCACTCCCAGTCGTGCAAATGTCGTGAGACAGCTTTTTACCTCGACCAAAAAGTCTCATCACGTTTTAATCTCACCACACCCCCGTTAGCTCAAGTAAGGCAGTTGGAGAGAGACGTAAACAAGGACCAGAAAGTAGCGTACGACACCGAAAAGAGGATGTATTTAACCAATGGCACCAATGGTCCCAGTGGCACCAATAGCACTTTTATTTTAAGTGCCGTTGGCTTCAAAGTAGCTTGCATGGGCCAAGAGCAGTTCAAAGCCCAGAAGACAGCAACACACGTAAGGGACAACAAGTTTTCCTACAAGAGAATGAATATGGGAATATGTGCATTGAGGAAACACAGCTGTGTGTGTACAATTACAGGCACGCACACACACACACATCCACACACATACACACTTTTTCTGGTCCAGCTGGGGTGTTAATTTTACCCTAAGGCAGCGCGAGTGTTGACCCCAAAACGCTGTAACCTCATGAAGTGCCGAATTCTCCGAGCCCGAGGCCGTAATGTGCCGTTTCCTGTAGAGGAACAGAGAGGGGGTCGGGGGAGAGGGTGGGAGAATGTGTGTGTACATTCCTTTGAGTTGTCCCGCTTCTCACTGCTTGCTGTGAACTCAAGGTTTTTGGGTGGCAGTCCAGACCTTGTAACGTTGTTGTTTTCAGGAAAGAGGGCTCTCTCAAATACGTGAATACGACGAACCCGTGCCACACCGTAGACGCTTCTTCCTTACTGCGCGTATCCTCGTAATTCTGCAGCATTCGCTGGCTCGTGTGATTTTGTAAACGTGAGTGCTTCTGTATCTAAATGCCGTTGAACGTCGAGTATGCCAGAAAAGTGGACTTGTTGGTGCACTGTCAGTGTGTTGAAGGCCTAAATCAGTTCCATGCATGGTCTTTTTTGGGAGAGGGTTCAGTGTAACATAGATGTCTAGCTGGCCAGCAGTGGAAACCAAGTCGCTCCGGTTAGGCTTGGCCTGCTATTAATGATGAGTATTATAAACATGCCTTCAGACAGGATCAGATGGGAATGCTGTTTGGGTCCAGAAAAGAAGAAATCAAGTGTGTTTCCCTAATATCCCAAGACACAGCTCGCCTCCCCCCCCCTTTCCTTGGGCTGACTGGGTGGTCTGAGCTGTTTCTAATACCCATGCTTGTTGTTGCATAAATGGAATTGTTAAATCGGATTATTGCAAGCAAAAATGACTTAATCACATATTTTCCACGAGACGTGCACATGCATGCACTTGCATACAATTGCACATGTCCTTATTGTGTGTGTGTGCGTGCAAAGGATAGAAAAGAAGTACAGTACAGTCTGTTAACACGCACATGAACACAAGCACACACACACACACACACACACACACACACACACACACAGTCTAGTGTCAGCAAATTTGAGTAGAAACATTAAAAGTGTCCTTTTGAAATGTGGAATTGCTGGAGTGATATTGCTCGCTCCCACCCAGAGGAGATGGGATGCTTGGCAGCATACCAGTTAGATAGCAGAATGAGCAAAGCACGTTTTGGTTTAAGATACAAGGCGGATAGGCTGGGATGCCCATACACATTCATCAGAAAGACGATAAAAGACGCTATATGTGTGCCTGTCATTTAAGGCAAGGTACAGCTTGTACAGTAAGCCTGTTCTGAGTCTATCACAAGTGTCTGTAGCTGTCAAAGTGGGGTCAGTAGCATCAGTAGCTCTCAAAGTGGGGTCATAGCCCCCAGATGATTCACAACATGCATGTTGTTGTGAGGCAGTTTTGGAATACAGTCTGTCTTGGGTCAAGACATGTGAAACCCATTGAAGTATATTATGGCACCATGCTGTTGTAGTCAAATACGTTTCCTTTTATAAAATGTTTTGCTACATATTTTGCATGAACGGACTTTTTATGATTAACTGAACTTACTAAGTATAGTCTTTGTAGATAGTATTCTGTATGCCCATTGACACATTATGTATTTTCATGATTGAATAGTGTTTAAGTTGCATCTATATTACATACATAGTTCACTTAACTAAAATAAATAAAAAAATAAACTTGGTAAAACTGTAATCTGGGTTGAATAACAAATGTTGACTGTTTCATACCGATGGGCAGGTTCTATACGCTGATCTTTGCTTCAGTATAAAAGGAGTACATATGGGTTTTAGAGTAAGCTTACTGTAATGAGAGCACTGTTTTACTCTCTCTCTCTCTCTCTCTCTCTCTCTCTCTCTCTCTCTCTCTCTCTCTCTCTCGGTTTTTTGTGTTGGTGTAAAACATTGTCATAAAAAAATAGAAATGTAAACTTCTGAGCTTTCTGTTAGGTTAGGCAAAATATGCTATCTATGTGAGCAGAAATATAAAGCTAGAGTCTAATGTGGACGTGGATGTGATCTTATTTGTCCAAATGGTTACGGCCGGGGTGAAAGTGGACTTTAACTACTATACTGTAGTTTATTGGGTGATTTGGCCGCCTCCATGAAGACCTGGTCTTATGGAGGAGTACTGTGCTCGTGTATAGAGAGGGGGATCTGGTGGTCTTTGGAGATCACTTCTCTTAGAACAGAGGTGCTGTGTAGTGCATTATGTGATTATTGATTGTATAACGCTACTTTCTGCTGGCCACCTATTGCGTGATATAATGAATTGCTAAAGTTGTTGCAGCTGATTGACGTGCAGGAAATTAAGGTGTGAAAAACTCTTTCTCTCTCTCTCTCTCACTCTCTCTCTTTCTCTCGCTCTTTCTCTGTCCCTCTCTCTCTAGTTGGTGGGCGAGTGAACCAGGAGCTGAAGTACACACGTCAGCAGATAGGTGAGGAGGCCATGTTTAATCCTCAATTGATGATTCAGACGCCTCGGGAGGAGGGGGCCAATGTTTTGACGGTGGAGGCCCTAAAACAGCACTTGGACTCCGCCCTCCAAGCCAGCAGAGTTCACGTTTACCTTTATAACAGGTAACCATGGTTACCCTACCTATTTTTGTAAATCCTAAGCATCACTTAGCTCTCCAAAATACAGGGGAGCCCGTTACTTTTTTGTACTTTTACAACCACAGGACTACAATGTTAAAATGTAGTGTTGCATATCACAAACTGTATGTTAATGTCATGTGAGAAATAAATGTAAAGGGAAAGTGGTCTCGAACTCTCAGAATTTCTGCTTTAGGAAACCTTCTCTACCGTTATCCTTTTCAGACAATGGAGATTGGAAGATCTATGCTATAAATCAGGAGAGATCCTCACAGAAACCAATTATATATATCAGGTAATATTTCGGTTTTACACTAAAACCTTTCACCCTTTAGTAAAATATCCGTAGTTATATAGTCAATTATACTACTTATAATAATACTGTATCATCATTTGTGTGTCATAGATCATAGAAAGGCTACACCCTTGTCTTATCATCACACCATTGGACTGTTTCTGGGAGGGAGCTAAGCTCCATTCTGGAAGGTATTATCTCCCGTAAGTGCACAAAACACACACCAATCCTACAGTGTTCTAAGAAACGTTTTTGTGATGTAATATTAAGCTGTGCTATAACCTCCAAAACAAACCAGCACTTAGCCTAAATAGGTGATAACGTGAAATGTTTTACTTGACTTTACCTTAACTTCCATACATCAATATTCAAATGTAATACTAAAGTACTCACCATAAATTACAGTTATCCTCTGTTTGACCTGGAAAATGTTGTATTCACTCACCATTCACTTCAAGGGGTTAAGGTGAAAACGCATACTATCCCCCATAAGGCTCTATTGTAGAAGCTTTTGGCATGCGTACTGTATCACTGGCGGTAGTTTCTCCTTGTGCGTGGGCCTCACACCATTATCTGGCCTCTTCTGGTGCTAATGGCATGCTGCTACAGTAATACTTAGCAGAGCTTCACCCAGGGACGTGTGTATATGCGTGCACATGGCCATCACCCTTGCCTTAACATGCAATAGGGGTATCAGTGTAGGCAGTTGTCATTAGTGTGTGTGTGTGTGTGTGTGTGTGTGTGTGTGTTTCCACTTGGAATAAGATGGTAAATACAGTTTTTACAATGTTCTGGTTGGGAGGCAGAAAATAACAACCCAA
>JAODVN010015016.1:0-17963 GCA_025434125.1 Chologaster cornuta
TCTCTTCAAATGACACAGCGTAAGCTCATTTTAATTGTCTAGGTTTGCCTTTACTGCCTCCATACTGTACACAATATATCTTTATATTTATATTGACATTGGCACTGTAATACGCCTCACATGTACATTTTATTGGAGATGCCTCCAAAATATCAGCTGATAGTCACAGTTGTTCAGGGTTGTTTTTCCGGCTGGAGAAACACCTCGAGGTAAACAAGTAGAAACAGAGAACCTATTATACATGAAGCCATCTTCTGCAAATAACATCAAGTTATTCTCTCTCTCTCTCTCTCTCTCTCTCTCTATCACTTGTCTGACTATTTGTTTTGCATTAAAGTGGCACAGCCTCAACATGCCCACAAATGCAGAGGAAATGCTCAACTGAGGTTGAAACATGGGACTCAATATTTTAATGAATTGTTTGGTATCTTTCTTTGTTTGGGACATTTTTATATACGGTGCTCATGACACCACTGTATTGCATTTTTACCTTTGAAGAATGTACCCTTCAGAACACTCTAGAACACCTTCCTAATAATACAGTAACACCCCGAATATATATCGCACAAAAACTGTGCTTTCTAAATTAGGTCACTGCTATACAGAAACGAAGATACTAATATTAGTTCTGCACTAGCAACATACTGGAAATACATACACCATCTTGTGAGTGACAATGAAATGCTACAGTATTGACTCACGTGCATACAGGGCCTGCTTATCTCAGCACGTTGCTTAATTGACGTAGTGCTATTGAACACACAAGGCTGAGGCTACTACCTCAAACACAGAGAAGCTGAAGCTACTGCCTGACACACACAAGAGGCTTAGGCTACTGCCTGAGACACACAAGAGGCTGAGGCTACTTCCTGAGACACACAAGAGGCTGAGACTACTGCCTGAGACACACAGTGAACATGACGTGTTTTCTTTGCATCTTCATTTTGTTCCCTTTCAGCTCAAGATGTTGCTAGCTGATAAACGCCGGCAAGGCTAAAGAGCCTCCTTGGCCCCTACTGTGACTCAGGAAAGTCTCGTTCACCCTTAACCTTTGTCATTATCCACCGACAACATTGCAGGGCAAACAATCAGGGGATCAAGGCCGGCTGGGAGAAATCCTGTCCACACACATAAAAAAAATAAAAAGGATGCACACAGTGATCTATCCACGTATGTTGCCCGGAATTCAATTTCACTCAGCTAACATCTGCCAGAGATAAGTGAAACATAAACAATGTCGCTCACACGTGGTGGGGAGATTGTGGGTTTATCCACGGAAGGGTCGTCGGAACCAATGCCTCCCTTAGTGGTTCATGACATTTTCTGCCAAATGTTTAATTTTCTCCTGCTGAAATGTTGTAAATGTGTTGTTACTAGGGGGTGTCACGGGGGACCAGAAATATAAATACAATATATATATATATATATATATATATGAATGTAACACAAAGTGCTTCACACTACCACATCATTAAAAACAATATAAAATGAGTAAAAAGCAATACAATATTTACAATGTTATACTCTTCATCCCAAACCTCCAATAAAAAAATAAAAAATAAAGATTGATTGATTGATTGATACTGGGTGTCATAAGTATCTGAGAATCCATGAAATCCATGAAATATTTCATCTAGATGTTAAGGGCCACTGTAATGTTCTAATATCGAATATAGAAACATACTTTACTTTCTGTTATAGAGTGTATATGGACACAGGCACATGCACACTCACACAAGCATATTTTCCCTACCTCCTAAAAGCTAAATTGTGTCCATACAACCACAACCACATTCATGGCATTATCCCATCTGATCCCGACTCAGTTTTTCTGTTGTAAACATGTTATTAGTGAACTATACAACACGTGTGTGTGTGTGTTTGAGAGGAGAGAGAGAGAGAGAGAGAGAGAGAGGTGGGGGGAAAGCTGGTGTTAACCTGCACTGCATAGTTTACATTCAGGCGGTTGTATACACATCCTGTGATTGGCATGATACTTGGAACTGTACTGTAACGTCTTGTAGTGACTGTTCTTGGTATAGGTAGGTAGATGCAACGTGAGTCATAGAGAAACCACATTAGTGACCTCTAGCCACGAATTCTGTTTAGTTTTTTTCTTTCCGTCTGGAAACTATGCTTCCACAAATTACAGTATTTTAATGTTCTCTAATTACATACATCATTTTTAGTCATTCTCGACTCACTGCAGAAGCAGAATATCAAACGGAAAAATATGATCATAGTATCCTCTATAGTAGTCTAATTCAAAGAGTTACATTACAGTTTACGATTCAACAAACAACAAATAATTAAACTAAAGAGAACTGACTCATGAAGTATTTCATGCAGTTCTCAAAGCAATATTGGCTTAGAGGATTGACAACAGTGACATTTCTGCATTTTCTAAAGCCAAACAGAGCCCAGGAAGAAAATGTAATAATGACACAATCCTGCATTGACTTTAAGTGTGTAAAAGGCTACTCATGGTCAAAGTGTACAATATGCCTTCCAGCTGGTTAAGTACTGTCATCAAAAATGGATGGCCTTTACTGTATGTTTGCGTGGGTTTGCTAATGCCCTGCCATTGGATTTACAGATAATTGATGTAAGTAAGGAACATATGATGCAATAACCTTCTGCTGATGGAATAATGTGATTTTGTCTTCACTAGGGAAAACCTGGCCCACTATTGTCACTACAGAGAATGCTCTGGAGAAAAAGAACAGCATACAAACAGCAGTTGTCCTACTGTAGCTCGCATTATGCCGGTTTGCGAACACGCCTCGGCGCGCCACAGTTCATGTGGAATTGTTAAGTGTGCGTGGAGAGCTAACGTTATTAGCATACCAGGAGGTAAATGACAAATAAATGCAGCACTCATCTATTTCTATTCCACATTGCATGTTCATGAATACATATTAATGCATCCCTCGACGGCTTGTTTTTTAGTTAAAAAGTTGTCTATTTTTTTGGAGGGGAGGGGTGGCAGACAGTGACAACAGCAGACGCGGAACTTGTAAGTAGTGCATGTTGTTAGCATTGGGACGCGTTTCCTGCTGGCTGTCATTAAACGGGAGGCTCGCTGTGTCATCCCAGACACTTAAAAGACAGCTGCCTCACGGCAAAGAGACACAGCTTGGAGCCTGAAGCACGTGCAGCCCAAATCTATTCCTGGCATTTGTCTTGGGTTGGAGGTTCTTCAGGTAGATATGAAAGGCATAATGCAGCAGGTGGAGCACAGCTGCTCCATGTTCGCATGAAGCAGAGGCGCTATTCCTTGGATAGAGTCAATGTCAGGTCTAGCTATGTAAATTCCCATTCACCGGGGTGTTTTCTACATGCTCCGAGAATAACCGGAGGAAAACACTACAAATCATTAAGTGCAATGTTGACATCAAGGCATTACGTACTCCCGCCGCTCCCTCTTTCTCTCTCCCTCTGTGTATCCCTCTCTCGCTTTATTCTGTGTGTCTCTCTCTCTATATATCCCTTTATCTATTCCCATCTCTCTCTCTCTCTCTCTTTTTCTCTCTTTCCCACTCCCTCTCCCAAAAGCAGGTTGCCTGAGTGAGTGGCTTCCACCTACTGCAGCTGTAGGAACTCCACGGACTCCCTCGCTCCCTGACCCCCTCCGCAGCCCTCACTCGTCCGTGCCTCCCAACTCACCTCGTAGGCTTCCAGGGCCCCGGCAACCCGGCCGGGGGAGAACCCCGCCGTGCCCCCCCACCCTCTAGGGACAGGCCTGCATCCGTCCACGTCGCTCTACGTGATCTCTGTCCCTTCCTCCTTCCTCGCGATGCTGCTTCCCTCTCCCTCCCTGAGCGACTCGCCATCTGCTCGCTTAAAATCAACCCCGCCCTTACATCCCCCTTTTGACCTCTGTCGCGACCCTCCCTGTCCATCGGCGGGATGGAACAGCTGCTGGTCTACCTCACTTCCTGGTTCAACTGTTAGCTATTAGCATGGGAATGATATATGCAGTAAACAACAGTGTGGTATGCTATGCTTTAAAGAGTACACTGTATGCACTTCAGGCGATAGCTACACAGTGAATTAGCCTGACATGCCAGAGGAATAGTTGTCACAAGTCCATCTGAGGCTCCGTACATTGAAACTGTTTGTGAACGGCTGTACTTATAATATATACTTGGCAGTTGATAGGATTAACCATCTGGTCGTTTTCGCTGTCAGCACCATGGTCGGCACACCTAAACCACGCCCGTACAGCTATTAACACAACGCTGACTAGAAAGTTCAGTTTCTACTTGGACACATTTAAAAGGAATCCGAGGCTTTTCCAGACTGATTCTCACAGTAAAATATACTCGCTAGATCAGGAAGGTCTCACAAGGCTAACAGTGAATAGGGTTTCACAATATTTCGACTCAGTACTGTATCTTTATCGTAATATTGGGTTGCACAATATCATATTTAAAATGGCCAGAGTGGCTGCTAATTCATCTGTAATGTCCTATACATAGGCAAGTTGTGCAGTGGTAGGGGGGGGGGGCTGGTTTGAACACCACTAACTCCTCCCCAAGTGTCGACGTGCCCTTGAGCAAGGCGCCTAACCATAATTGCTCCCGGTGGTCAGGTGTCTCCTTGCATGGCTGACATCACCATCGGTGTATGAATGTGTGTGTGAATAGGTAAATGTGAGGCAAATAATGTAAAGCGCTTTGGATAAAAGCGCTATATAAATGCAGCCTATTTACATACACAATAACGTTGACAATAAATGAAAAACTGATTAGAACAGGCATTATTTCATTTTGGAAAAAAGCTTACTTTACTAAAGACATGCTGTGGTGGACTTGCTCCTTGGCGCCAACCGATAAATCGGTCTTTAATGTCCGTTAGCTTAATATGCTTTCGTGGACAACCTTGGTCACCATTTCCTTAGTGACACAGGCCGCGGCATAAGCCGGTGCATGGTGTAAATCACATCGCTCCCCTCTGTTGGCCTCTTATACATTTATCCATTAGTGGCCTTTTGGGATGTTGCAAATACAGAGTACCATCTTGACCTCTTACTTACGACTGAAATATGGGATGCTATACAGAAAGCCGATGGATGTTTCTGGGCACAACCTAATATTGCTACATTCTTCTCTCTGCCCTGCTCGTCATTATGCTGCTTAAGATATATGGTGCTGTTGTTTATTTGCAGGCATCGCTCTATTGGGTTAGGTAATGCAAAACAGGAAGTTTAACTGCAATTACCGCTCACAAGGAATGATGGCAGAACAACGTGGAGTCACAGGAGAAGTCACGCTGAGCTGGATGTCCATTGACCCATTGACCTAAGCTGCTTCATGTCCTGTCATACTGTAGGTTACAGTCATCCATATCACGGGCTTTTGTTAAGTCAATGTGTAAAATAAATAATGAAATGAAATAATGTACAGCTCTTATTAATTGAATTTCATTTAGCAATTCTACAATCATTAATTTTACAGTAGGTTGAACATTCATTTGTTGGCCTTACTAATTGTGATTTACATATATTCATCTATACAGTATATTTTCTCTCCAATTAAAGCCAACCAACGGTCTATATTGATGCAGTGAAGGCGTTGCATTGACCGCCTTGCACCGATCTAAATGCATATGTGGATTCTTCTCACAGCTTGAGGCCAAAAACATCGACCAAATGTAATGTTTACACTAGGCAGAGTAGATTGAGAATATTGATAAACTGTAATAAAAAATGGATTTACAACCCGAGACTGTACATAGATGTGGAGTTTCTTGTTGTTTAACACAGATTGGAGCATCTACAGCTTGTGCATGAGTCAAATAGTAATGTTCAATGGCAATTTGAAGACAAAGATTTTGTGGTTATGCTATTTTCAGTATAAAGATGTTGCTCTGGGCCTAATGGCACAAATATCTAATAATGGCAGCCAGGTGGAGTCAGATATTTGTGATGAATGAGCGTCGGATTTGATTGATTTGTTTAGAATGTGCATGTTTAAAGACTAAATGTTTCATTATATCAGTCAATACAAATGTCAGGGCCACTATGACGGAAGAAGTTGTATTTCAAAAAGAAGAAGAAATATAAAAGAAAAAGAAAAGCAAAGGATCTCTGTCCTCTGTGATGTCACAGTCCTGTTGCCAGGAAACCAAACAAAAGTAACCAGGAGGAAATGCGATAACAGGAAATGATTTCATTTAGTTCTTTCCTTAAACGTGCTGCCGGAGAGGACGTGTTGTGGTGCGTGACTTTTGCATCTGACACTCGAACCTGGGCCAGTGGTGAAGAGTGTTTGCACAGACAAATTCGTGGACAGGGGTTTGACATGAGCAGAGCCATGTCTCTATTATATTCAACTTGAAACTTACCCGTGGTCGTGGAGTGTCGTTCTATTTGATTTAAACCTTGCTGAGGGATATATATTGATTTTGAGGAGGACTGTCATTCCGTATGAGATGATAATTGTTCTATTCTACTCTCTTTGTGGAAGGAATTTAAACAATTATACATTCACCTTTGATCTATATAAACTGTATATAATATACTGTATATGCACAATACATAGTAATAGTGAGCTTTCGGTGGATTTACAGTACATCGACACACTGGTGAGTCATGTCGGCATTTAAGAAGTGTTCCTGGCACTCTCTGTCAGGCAGGGCTCCTGCGTAGTGTTGCAAGATGGCTGCCGGTGAGCAGGTCATCACCAGAGGGCCTCTTGTGAGCAGATAAGGATGAACAAGTCCAGAGCACAGCCCCAGGCCAGCACCCCTCTTTGACGTCACCATCGTCGTCAGTGGCAGCGTCTCCTCGTCTGCTTGAGAGAGGCTGAAGAATTACATGACTCACATATCGGTGCTCCTCTGCTTCCTCCTCCTCCTCCTCCACCCCAAATGGGTCGCTCACTCACACACCTGGAGATCAGAGGTGCATTTGAATTAGCAAACAAAAGTTTGCGGACATTTTTGGTGTGAACATTGAGATCAGTTTACATTAGCGTGAACACACCGATACAAGGAGATTGTTCTCGGGGGAACACGCATGGATGCCGAACTAAGGGTTACAGTTTAAACTGAACAATTTGGAAAGTTTACATGAAACATGCAAGGAACAACAAAATGCTATTGAACGTTTGCTTCAGTTTGCTGAATTTAAATGTTTAAGTGTACATTGCGTTTTGCTCCAATATTCTCTCTTTCACAAACTTTGCCATGCCGTAGTTTTCATATCTGCATCATGGAAAATCAAGATTTAGAAGAAGAGTAACTGCACTTTAAGTTGTGGGTTTTGAGATGTGAAATAATCAGACTGAACTCTGATGAGACACATCAATGCTGGTGTTAATATAGTCAACATTCGCAGATGTTTTTTTTTATTTTTTATTTTATGGGTTGAATATTGCCCTACGTAATACGTAATGTCTGTTTAATATCGCCTAAGGTCCTAGCTGGCTTCCGAGCATACATTGGTGTGCCCGTGCATCAAATAAACTAAAATGCTAACATTGATTAATCCCACTCTCTCTTTCCCTCACTCAGTTCCTTGACTATACTGTTTGATCATTTTTAAAAACTGTGCACGGGTGGAGTCGGGCGTTACACTTAATAATTTGTAGCGTGTTGTAGCCAGTGTGGGGGAAGACTGGGCCTCTTGTGAGTGGGAGAGTTTCTGCTATCTGAGGCCTGTTGCCATAAAACATGGCTGGAATTTGGCTGCGGGGCAAAGGGGTATCCTTTCAGACAAGGGGAGGGTGGAATGTGTTGGAGGGAGTGGGGCAACTGTGAGCCGATGCCAAGCTGATTGACCCTCCCTGTCCGGGAGATACCAAGGTAATGGAAACATGATGGAAACAGTCATCACAAACAGGGTTCTAGTCATGTTTGAAACCGTGTGCTACTGCACTATATCAAATAGAATTTTAAATGATGTAACCATGTCTTTTATAAATGTATTCATGTGATTCAATTACAGTGTCACAGTATTACTAAGTGTTTTTCGAAAAAGGAAAAGAGGCTGGAAATTGCCACCAAAAATAAACACTAACTAAATAATACTGCATACATAAACAGGAACAACTTATACTTGTTTTGCTGGTTTCTACTGGTTGGTATTGGTCAGAGAGGAGGGCATGTCTCTTCCTCTACTGAGCTGAAACTCCTCCACTGCTCCTAATCACACCATTCCCTACCCAAACCTTACACACCTTAACACTCACACGCATTTGTACTTTTGTGCGGTATGGCTAAATCTTACTATTGAGCGTTCTGGCCCATGGCATTAGTGAGCCTGCGGCCATTACTGGACCTTACTGCTAATCTTTTAGATCCGTCTGGAGGAATAGCCTCTCCCCATTAACTAACCAAAGGTTGGCCGACATTTCACTCGTCAAAGATATGCATTTCTAAACATTGTATAAGCACTGTGCATTATTCATTGGGCTTAATCGAGGGCGTGGACTTTGGGTTATTGCAAATCAGGGGAACAAATATTAACCCATACCATTAGCATATGAATGAGTAAGCTTCTCACAGAATGACTTACAAGCAGTAGATTCATGAACCATGCCCCAAAGGTAGGAAACTTCTCCATATCTAATCTAAGCACTATAGGGTAAGATTCAAATTGTGTGTGCATTTGCTGTGCTATACTTTTTCCCTGTTGAGTCCCCGTAGAATTGCAATAAATGCCACTGTGTATCCAATGAAAATTGATGGAATAATATATGCCATTGTTTAGGAAAGTACGCTGGCCCACTTGTAGTTTTCACGTGGGCTTACATCTGGCTGAGGATAGAAACATTCCATTCCACTCTGCTTCTGACTTCTGCAAGCATCGATTCATGACATACCAAAATCGATGCTCCGCTGAGACCAAACTGTCTCCATACTATGCACCGGACGACCTAATGAGATGCTCCTCCCCCGCAAACCAAGCCAGGTTCATCCCTCCCTTCCTTGACACCCACAAATACCTGCCAGCTGCCGCCGCACGCAGGTGCTATATCCCGATACAGATGTCTGCAACAGGGGATGGTCATCATTAGACATGGGTTCAGTGTTGTTTGCCTTTGATTCATCATGTGATAGCATTGCACAATAGCCCTGCAAAGCCAGGGGAAGAGAAGCTCCCTCAGAGGAAAAACGATACTGAAACATATGTGTTTCTGTCTAGAACACAAGCCAGTGTTCTAAGGTGAAGTCCTAGTCAGATCGCTCCTGCTGTCATCTGACTTCCCTTAGCTACTGACTGTCTCGCCATGTCAGTGAGATGAAAGACTCAGCTTCACTCGACTGTATTGCATCACCTCACGCCCTCGTTGGTCCACCATTACTTTGTAGCCAGTAATTCTGTAGAGAAACTTTCTATATTTGTACTAAATCAAATCAATGACATCTTTCCCTTATACCGAATATCTTAAATATCCCTCAGAAGCTCTGCCCCCCCCCCCCCCTTCCTAAACACATTGGAAATGCATGGCCAAGGCTAGGATAATGTTGCAATAATATAGGATAGTGGTGCAACCTGCACCACTTTGTTCGCACTCTTTACCATCGATAAAGCCAAGTTTTGTAGAAACATCTAGTTATTTTTCTGAGTGAGCACACAGATTGCTGGATTGGACAACAGTGTACTGTATTAACTTTCACACAATTGATGACTCCACCTTTAAAGCACTGAACTGGCTTTGTGCCAGAATTTTATTAAAGTCTTGTGAGTGGCAATGATATCATCCAGTGAAAGATAAACTGCACTTTGACCATATCAAATATTGATGCGACACAGTGACACGGTGATGAGAAAATAATTATGGTGTTTTGATATACACAACGCCAAGTCGCTCTCAGGTGCAAAGCGATCTCTTCGACCTTGTAAACCTCTCTCTCACTGACAACAGGGGTTCAGGCAGTTAGTTGAATTAGTGCTTTGTTTGTCTTTGCTGACCAGATCCAAACTGGGACAGAAGCTGGCAGCAGGCTGGTCTATTGTCCTCTCAGATGATAATAAACAGCATTGATTGAACTCAGCCTCAACTTGGGGTTAACCATTGCAAAGAGGCAGAAGACACAGCATCGCTTGGGAGGAATGAGGGCTTGAACAAAAGCAATTACATTCTGTGTGCTACTCTGGTCTCTCTGACTGGAACACCGTTTGTTTCCAAACACAGCAATGTGACCCACAGACACTGTGTCTATGTGTATGTGAAATACATTCCATTACTGTATATTCCCGTTGAGTTACCAGTGATTTGCTATTCCATATGAGCGTCATTTATGCTATTTGTTTACATAGACAAATGTAAGCATCTGCTCGAATCCATGCCTGTGTATGTGCGTGCACACGTCATCCATCTATGCACAGCGGAGCTCTGCACAGACTCTGAACTTGTAATGAGAGTTACGCTTGACTTTTACTCCACGCTTGAACTATGCACGAACTGTGGACCCTACTTGAGCAAAGTTCCCACAAATGGTATCACGCTGTTGCTATTGAACAACACCAAAACAAGTGTTTGACTAATGGCTATTGAAACTATAGCCTCGACGTCTAGGTGTAATGTACTGTTAGTTGCCATTTTGATTCTGATAATCTTGTTTCTATTATCAATGACTCCCAGAGGATGTGTGATGGATCGCACCGGTGAATGAACACAGCCCTACATTAATGATTCAGCATTTCAATACGGAGCGGCTGCCATATTGTTCGTCCTTGCAACATTTCCGCTCATCCATTTACTATTGAATACAATTTATCATTCCATGGCGACGCATGTTTCTTGTGAGCACACATAATGTGGTCATAAAAGAGGGATGCCGCACCGCATAAGGAGTAGATAATGGACGTTTTCCGAGTCCAGGATATTTGTCACTTTTGTTTGTACACCGAAATAACAAAGTACATGTGCAAGGACATCTGCGGTTTACATAGACTGTGGGCCTATAGCCAAGTAAAAAGTAATAGCAGAGATGGGTAGGAGGAATGGCCACCATAGATCATCTATCGCACGGAAAACAGACATGAACGTGATAGAGTTTATATGTGTCACAGTGGAATTTTTGAAGGGCCCTGAATTGCATGAAAGGCTCTACTGCAATTGCTGCTCTGAGACAGAGTGTTAAACGTTTTGGGCATCCAAGCCGCTCATTTCTTTATGAATCTGACATTTAATGTGACAGTTAACATCTGGCTAGGAAATTTATTTTTGTTTCGTGTCAAATTGGCAGTTTGTGGAGATTTTTCTAAAACAGATAATGGGATTTTTGACAATAATGCAATAGATTTGCAGTGGAAGGTTTGCTTGGCAGTAGAAAAAACTGCTGCCTTTATCCACCTAGGGGAATTATGTGTGCTTTGGCAATTCATTCAGTCAAAGCACTAAGCATAGCTATGTCAAATAATAGGCTTTTTTGATTGTGTGGCTTGTTATGTAGTCTCACCTGTGTCAATCAAAATGGTCATTAGAGAAGAGAGAAACATGACAGATGATTCCTGCACATTATAATTAGGCCGTGGTCCATTTTCAGTACGGTCTGGACTCAATAGATAGATGCTACACCTACACGCAAATCATTTCTCCCTTGTGGTGAAACCCTCCTCTTTGTAATAGTGCTTTTGCAGTGTGAGCCAGATGGCATTTTTTCAACGCAAATGAACCCCATCGATGAATGCACCCCATAACGCCACAGAGAGAAAATTGCGATGGTCCAAGTGTCGCGTCTCTGAATAAATTATCGGATGGAGAACAAAGGGCCTCACAACAGTTTGATCAGCCAAGCTCATTTGAATCTCTTTTTAATACGCTAAGACCAGCAAAATGTATCAACCTGGTCGCATTAAACTCAGCTTAACATTTACAAATGTGGAGCACCTTGTCTCAAGGAGCTGTTAATTCTCCATCGTCGCTGTGGAGAACGACACTCTAAGATGCATTGATAATCTCCATTAGTTTAGATGACAGCAGGTTTTATTTGTAGTTTTCTTTTTCAGATTACAAAGAGAAGAGACCGGTGGACAAATTAATAACAAAATGTGAACTTTAGTTGTGACACCGCTTGTGTTATGAAGGTAATCCAAATGTACAGGCATTTCTGTAAACACATGTCCAGTGGAACTACCCTCCAGTAATTATCACTATACAGTATATCACATAGAAAATGTCATTTTTTCATTTTTAACCTGATGTGATATGAAATAAACCTGATTCAATATATTTATATTTCAAGTAAAGGGAAAATTAACTTAAATAACTTTACTTACTTAACGTATGACTCTAAACCATGGATCATTTCATATTATATTTTATTCTTCTGACTACAATGTATCATTAGATGTGCAGGTGTATCTCTGCAGGGAAAAAGTTTTGCCGCAACAAGGATTATAGAATTGGCCTTCATCTCACTGAAAACTGCATTGTCTGCTATCGCATCGACTTGGTCTTCTGTTTAATCAGCTCTTTTCTGATAAAGGTCAACAAGATGCATCTGAACCTGGACTACAAATGTTATCCTGTTTGTGATTGGAAAGGCCTCGTCCTAAACATTTTTGTCTTGGATTTTGCCAGTGCGGCCATTAACCTTTTCAAAAAAATTGAGTTTTTCTTTGACAAACAGGGGCCAGGCACACAATGCGTTTCATCTCTCAGTGTGGATTAAAACCAGAGCCCTCTATCAAGCAGGACGACAATCAGAGATAGCAGGGATAAACTGTAACTGGGTCAGGTCCAGACAGCCCGAATGGAGCTCTCTATCGAACACAGAACCCCAAGCCTCCCCTTCCGCTCTCTCTCTCTCTCTCTCACATTCTCGCTCTGCCTTTCGCTGGGCTCACCATGTGTATGCCTCAGAGTACATCTAGCAGGTCCTCGCTTATTGACCGCATGCATTACAGGGGCTTGGGGAACATGGCTACTAAAAGTCGCTCATTGGAAGTTTGGGTTTCTCTGAACATTACAGGGAAGAGAAGGGAGGGGTATCGATCGCCACGAGATAGCTAACTGGAAAATACTTCCCATCAGAGCGGTTCATCGGGGAGGGGAGCTGCCGACGAGCCTGAGACAATTTCACATCTGGTTATTGGACCCGAGGCGGTAGTGTGTATTGTACGAATCTCCCGCCCATAAAGACACGCAGGGAAATCCATAGTAATTATACATTCATGTCACACTGCGGTGCAACTGAACACTCGCTGTCATTACAAAGTAATGGGAGGGTTGTCGGGGGGAGAAGGGCGGGGGTGGGTGCAGAGTTTACATTCCCACTCGTCTCTTGTGTCACCGGGGACATACAAAAATGCGACGTGCTTCAGGAAGCGAGGGGAGAGATTAATTTGCTCAGAGTATGTAGTATTTTGTCGCTGCCTGGTGAAAATCATTCATTTGAAAAAATTAATTTCACTTTTAAACTCAAGAATAACAAAGGTCTTACAGCACTTTCCCAGGATTTTGGTTAGTGAAACGCAGTGGTGGGCCATCAAGACCAGCAAGGCCTTCTCTGCTGGCATGCAGACACATCAGAATCACCGACTTGCATTTTACATTTGAATATATCTTTTACATGAATATGTATAAATTATTCCCAATTCTATTACTTTCATGTTGTTTCTCTTGGTTGCTGTAGCCTCTATGCTTCCAGTAGTGTATGTTTAGGATCTTTTATCCAATCATATTTCAGCCATCATGTGTTGCCATGTCAAATAAATCTACCTTAAGGCCTTCAGAATCAACAGTGCTGGTATCTGTACCTTCAAATGGCAATGAAACAACTGCCTTTAAACCTATCAGATTTCGAGTTGGCAAAAGATAGCTGGCCAGCTAGCAAGTTTACGATGGCGTTGACATTTTCATGTCCTTTGATTGAATGGTCAGATAGTGTAAAACTGAGTATCAATAGGCCTACTACATTCAGAGTGACCTGTACAAGGTAAAACTTTGTTTATGATGTTGTTGATTAACAATGGCTGACAGACAAAGGAGAAGACATAATCGGCTTGCAGATACATGTATACTTACAAAGACATTTTCAAGCCTAGCCGTACACACAAGTGCATCTAAAAACTTTAATAAACCCGGCGAGTGTATCTACAGCTCAATGAACAAGTTTGTTTGGATGCAGAACCACAAGAAAATAAGTTACAGCAATATTTAAAAAAAATGATCGATTGTGTCATATAATTGTGTCAAGTTAAACTGTGTGTTTATGTATGATAGTCATTTATTATGATGGCTTATCTAACCGTGGCATTATAATAATGGTCTTATAAAGGCATGGATTGATTCAGGTAGGCCTAGATGTAAAATGCATGGACCGCCACTGGCGATAGCATCACCAATAGTGGCGATCTAAGCCATTATTTTAAATATAAATGAAGAAATCTCTTAAACAGGAAAACAGGAATGGTGTACTACTGTATTTACCATCTAATTGTGCTATTTTACTGCTAGACATCAAGCTGAAACACTCCAATATCCAATGAATGGCACAAAGTAATGTAAATCCCCTGCATTGCTTACCAAGCTAATTTGGAGGCCATTAATTCACAAGTTAGTTTTTTATACCTCTCCTACAATAGCAATTTGTTTTTGATAATGTAGACTATGCTATGACTCACATCCATTCTCTCCATATGTAATGTAATTACCCCGCATGCTAAAACTCCCATCCATAGGCTCCATAAATATTCATGTAAAGCTGACAGTTCATATGAGGCCTGGATCCTCTGCTGTATATCAACACTGAAACGGCACTGTGGAATCGGCGCTTTAAAGCAAAAGAGGAGAATACATGACAGGACACCAACGACCATCCTTGTGTGACTCTGGCAGAGTAAGACAATGGATATAGGTCATGGAGTATGATGTCCACTTAAGAAGGGCTCATCATACTATGACGCAGTCATTATATCTCACAGAACCCAAGTAATGGGCCCACGCAGATGCCAAGATGAAAGGCCAACGTCTGCTTTCAGAGTCAGCTTTCAAAAGACCATTTTTGCAAATGCTACCCTGCCTATTTCACCGTCATTGGTGGCCTTTAATCAATGCATGACGTTTTATTTTTTTTCTCAATTCCTCTATACTGTATATGCCCCTTGTTTGAAAGAGCGCACAGGTTTCAATCACGAAAACAGATATCGGGGCATGCTTTGTTTACTGCCATTTCACTTAGCATCAAAGTATCTGCGTATCGTCTGTTGTTTGTCAAATATACAGTAATGTCATTTTTTATAGTTTTTCATAAATACATTATACAAACAGACACATTGCTGGAGATGTCACGGCACGAATGCATGAATAAAGCCTGACACCAGAGGTACAACGGATTCACACAGCAAAAAATTTGTGTTTGTGTCATCTCTTATATGGAGATGAGAGCGAATCAAATTAACTTTTTTTTTTTAAAGGGATTTTACACACACACCAGGAAACTGGACTCAGTGTGGTGGATTGGATAAAATAGGAAGGAGGTGACATAAACCTATTTGTTCTGGCTATGCTTGATGAGGCCGCTAATTGTCCATGGTGATGTTAAGCAAACCTGCATGCCCCATTCCTTATTCGCTTTCGCTGGTGAATTATTCCCCTGGCTGGACACCGTTACACAATTGGCTGGCAATTACAGAGACAACCAATTGGAGTTGCCCCGTGTGAAAGGAAGACAGCGAAGCTGTGCGGACAATAGAACTTCAGTAATATATATACAGTATACTAATGCAGGGATATCTCTGTTGTCAGGTAAAAACCTGCAGGACCTGAATATTACAGACGTATTCTCAGACAGTGGAGCTGATTCAAGGAAATATCTGGTCAATTTGCGGCTAGATGTTTGGCAGGGGACAAATCTCGACGGCAATTAATACCCATGTATGAGCCACCACTTTACCTTTGACCTGCAGTAATGCAAGGAATAAAGGGAATGTATAAATCTGATGAAATCGCTGGTGCCCTTCATTTCTCAGTCTAACGGGTGCAGCATTAACAGCTGCTAGTTGCTGTCTTCTAGTCATTTATTATCAAACATGTTATCCCCGCCTGCCATATCACTAGCATAGCATGATAAATCAAGGGGCAAAAGGGGGTCCAGCTTTCTCACTTAGACCTGCTTCAGGAGAGAAATAAATGGCTGTGTTAAGTCATTGCCAGGGTTGGGTAGGTTACTTCATAAATGTTGTCTGTTACAGTTACTAGTTACCAGACTAACATTAGAATCAGTAACGTTATGTTTTGATTAGCTAAATATGTCATATCTTTCTATTTTTGTGACTGTGTATGTTGCTCAGGGTATCAGATTAAAGTAGGATTTAAATAGAATTATTGATTGACATTAATTAAAGGTTAATAAGTGAACAGAAGATTGTTTAAAGCCTTTCTCTTCTGCAAACTTCCCTATTCAATTTAAAAGTAATCCTAGAAGTAATCATCCAATAAAATATAAAACCTGTAGACTGATTCCACTATTTTACATGGTAACTTTAATGGAATACAGTTACAGGTTTTTTTTGTAATTTGACACTCTATCCTTCAGAATGCATTTCCAAAGTGTGGGGCGGAGCTTCTGAGGTAGTGGCACCCTACAGTATATGGCACAGGTGTTTCCTGCAGAATGATTATTGCAACATGATGGTTATGTGATTACTGGGGTGGATAGTAAATAATACATCAAGTTCAATGGATCTACTCACAATGCTTAGCCCAGTGTGAGTGAGTTACGTCTGCTGAATACAGTATGGAATGACACTTTGATGTGTGTTACCGCGCCTGTGAAGTCGGTACTGTAAGTGAACGGTTGGACGCAACATCGCTAGGCCAATATATCCCTGTCCTCTCTGTTATTGTGCATCACGGTAACACATTAAATGTCATTTACTGCCTGGACTCAATGTGCTAGGGGTGGAGAGCCGTAATTAATGAAGGTCTGGAACGGTACAAGACATGAGACTACCGTGTACAGTTCAGTCCCGCTTACCGTCTAACGTTAATTAGACAAATGGCAAAAGGACAATATTAACAGTATTACACAAAAATGTAAAAACACAATGATATGCAGAATGTACACAATTTAAAGCATGCATACGTGTGAACAATGTCTGCTGGTGGACAGGTGCACTGCATGGTGCCGTAGGGAGAGGGGAACATACATTTGCCTTTAAAGGCTTTGTATTAATCATTGGCAATTCCGTTCATGACCATTTTCTTATCTCCATAATTGAGCAATTAATAGTTCTTGGGGCCAGTTAGCCCTCTACGCTCCAGCAGGACAGAGCAGGAAAATAATAACACTGAATCACTGAGGCGTTGGAGGATTTTAGGAGAGCTGGCGTATGGTAATCACAGATTAAAACCCTGACGACTGAGGTAGATACAGGCCTGGCAAGGAGGATGTATTCTCACAGGCATGCATGTACACACATGCCGGGTTTTACTAATGTGTGTGTGTCCGTGGGCGTGCGAGTGCACACACACACGCAGAGAACATGAACAAATGACAGTTCCCCACCCCCCCATAACATTTTCACATGCTTGCGTGCACATGCACCAGTGCAGTCACATACTGTACACGCACATGCACACATAGGCACCAAAAGTAACTTGCTTGACAAGATGGAATTTAGCGCACATATCGCTACATTACCATCCTGCATGGGAATTAGCATCGCCATCAGTAGGGAGTGTTGATCTATT
Organism: Chologaster cornuta; assembly: GCA_025434125.1. Classification (NCBI taxonomy): domain Eukaryota; kingdom Metazoa; phylum Chordata; class Actinopteri; order Percopsiformes; family Amblyopsidae; genus Chologaster; species Chologaster cornuta. The sequence goes on from JAODVN010015016.1 coordinate 17,655, forward strand.
GCAGGGCGTTTCCCAGCAGAACAGTTCAAAGTATTTCAATCCCACTGAAGAAGGAAAATTAGGGAGAGACAATTACAGGTATAGTCAGCTATTGCAAGCTAATTGTCAGCTAATTTAGCAAGAATCTCGCTAGTATACCGTTCTCTGTGTGTGCGGAATGTTTTTTTTATACTTCTACACAACCCTGGCTCCATAAATAGAGATATAAAGAAAGTGGTGAACACCACTCTCAACAACAAAGCCGCTGTACTACGCTTTGCTTCAGCGCTATGGAGGGATATTGTTTTGATTTGAGAATATCAACCCTTG
>JAODVN010015226.1:0-11183 GCA_025434125.1 Chologaster cornuta
TGTTTCCTCTCTCTTACACACACACACACAAGCGCGCGCACACACACACACATCTCATTGTTATTCCACTCTGCAGATAGCATGTCCTTTGTTTCTCATTGTCTTCAGGATTTTGTGTGAAAAAGAGTGTCCTTTCTGATTGGATATGAGGAAATTATACCATCTCCATCTCTGACCTCATCCCTACAGTGTGTGTTGTGCCGCAGGCCTGACCTCTCTGGTGAGAGCTCTAGCTATTGCAGTGACCATAACGCGATGTGCGAGGTGAGCTGGAAAGCTCATCACACTGCGGATATGGAAATCCAGCGAATTAACGAGGTGTGGGCATACAGGTGTGAGCCAATCACAGCCCTCCAACAGCTTCTCAACTCTCAGCAAAGGGCAGCAACAATCTGCTGTCCTGGTGGACGGCATTACACTGATGTCCACATCATAGATGTACACACATGCACATACACCTACAGACCTGATATGAAATAACATATGAAAATGATATGTACGACTGCAAACATCTCGGTCTCGTCATGCACTACCAGGCCGAGGGCATAAAGAACTAAGGGCGTAAAGCTAAAAGGAAGTCGTAAAACTCATGGCACTTTGACCGATTCAGTAGATTCAGTAGAACTTGGAGCCGGCCTCCAAACCCATTCATCTGCTCCATCATTAATAAATGAATGAATGGGCTGTCCTGAAGGAAACAGTATGGCAGGGCTGGCACTGCCAACACAACATTTCATCTATCTCCCTTGCCATGCCCTTGGAAGACTCTCTGCTGTGGTACTTGCTTTCGTTTTTTCCTTTTCATTATTTCTCTTTTGCTCTCTCCCGGATATCTCTATCGAATCTATCACCTGCTACTAGTCTCTCTCTCTCTCTCTCTCTCTCTCTCTCTCTCCTGTATTTACTGGCCCTGTCTGTGACTCACTAGCCGTGGGCTATACATTTCCCCATCAGCCCGTACCTTCTTGTATGCACCTTCACAGACCTTGACCAGTAAACCACCCACTCCATCCATCCATGCCGTTCACAGCCCCGGTGCCAGATAGATGGTTGTTCCCTCCAAAAAAAATATTCAGCCAAACTGACTAGTCTCTAACTGTTGTGAGCAGAAACCATCTTAAAGTGGGCACAGTGAACACCATATAAACACCGTATAAACCATCTGAAATGAATTCCGGATTTTAATCTTCCGGCGGCAATGGAGGCTTTTGTCAAGCCCACTCAATTTATCCAGGAAATGTTTAATTTCGCTAGCCTGCCATGACGTTACGTTATACACTATAAAATAGAAACTAGGAATAGATGCATTTCCAATTAAAATAGCAATAAAGAGACATAACTAGTCAATTCAGACAGCTTTTGTCCAAGGCTAAACACAGTGAGTACTGGTGTTAAGGAGCATGGGCTTGTAACAAAGCTCATGAAAGCACACAATAAATTGGAGCCCTGGTCCCAATAGAAACCCTAACCCACGGCCCTCACACATGCAGCTATACCTCTACCATCGCCCTGTTCTCCTCCAGACCCCTTTCAGATCCCGGGGCAACAGCGGGTGCACAGGGGCAGATTATATTGATAGCCTCACAAACCATCTGCCTCTTTAAACACGAGCATAATGCTGTTGTTTACATTGTTGTTACATTAGAGCATTGACTCAAGGCCTCAACATACATAAAGAAGAACCACAAATGACTGTATTTGTCTTTTACTTTACTCAAGTTTGCCTCGCACAAACACCTAAACCTCAGCTGGGTGTGCTGCAAACACACTGTTTATCCTTTCAACCAGGTGCGGCCAATCGGATTAACGACGTCCTCTCTGCCCCCTTCAGGCATGGACGTCACAATGGTAAATGGACTGCATTTATATACAGTAGCGCTATACATTATTTGCTTCACATTTACCCATTCACACACACATTCAAACACCGATGGTGATGTCAGCCATGCACGGAGACACCTGACCACTGGGTGCAGTTAGGTGTCTTGCTCAGGGACACCTAGACACTTGGTGACACTTGGTGAGGAGTCAGCCAGGTCCCAGTGAGTTGGTGATCACCTGTCACGAGGTTGGTTCACAGAGGCCCTCCCTGCCTGTCTGCTGAGTGTGCACATGTGTGTGTGTGGGGCTGTCCACTAGTCCTTGTTGTGTGGATCCCTGTTAGCATATTGTCAATTCCAGTATGCAAGTAAATGACTGAGGATGTGAGCATGAATACAGTTGAGTGTATGCATAAGTAGCAAGGGATTTGTGTAAGAATGATTGCATTGGCATTTGACAGGAAAGGAGTGAAGACAGAAATAAGTTTATCAGGAAGTAAAATATATTAAAGAGCCGGAATGGCTCTGGGGCAAATAGGCTTGTTTTTTCTGCGATCCTCTCTGCACTGCAGACCAATTTACATACAACCCTCTTGCAAAAAAAAAAAGTGGAGGAGAGAGAAAAAGGAGATATGGGGGGGATATAAAGTGGGCCGATAATGACAGCGAAGATGAATGACAGAGTGATGGCACAGAATGGTCTGGCGATGAAAAAGGAAATACATCCAGATGGAGGAGAACGAACAGGAACAGAGAAGAAATCTAATAGTCATTATTGGGATTGAGGCCAGCAAACTTAGGAAGTGAGCTGTTTGCCAAGCAGAGATCTAACTGGGGGATGTTGTTGAGGCTAAATAAAATGCAGTTTCATTTATTTGCTTGAAATGCAAATTCCATGTGAAGGAAGCATTTCGACCGGAGGTTGTGTGTGTTCGGTCACAGATTAGTAGGTGGGTAATGTGGCAATACTACTGCTATAATAGAATGCTTGAGACTAATTCAGTGAAGAAGTATATCAATATAGGAAAAAACTATTCACTTTAAATAATGACTCAATTTTGTACTACTAAAAAATATGAAAAGTCAAGAACAACATGACAGACTTGCTGTCAACGGTTAACCATGACAACACCAATAAATTACCAGCTGTGCAATTAAGATGATATGCCCCATAGGAATATACCTTTCCGACCTGTCAATCACGCGTCAATAATAACCAATCAGATGACCTGATTGATCTTAGCAACGTCTGGTGACCCACAAACAAAGCAGTTATTAGTTAGACTACTATGCCTTGGGGTAGATTAACGTTTAGCATCTGTTTTCACACAGCACTACTGTATAACACTAAATAAATGCTTGGGCATCCTTATAAATGTGTCATTAGACGTGCTTCTGGAATGTGCAATTAAAACGAGATGTCATGTCAGAGTCAGATGGTGCCGTTGGTTAAGGGCTACGTATTTGGCTGGTGTAATTGTTTAATGTTTATTCTGTAACGGCCAGAATAGAATTAACAGCCAGTGTTGGATCTTATGTTCCAGTTACAAAACGTCTGGCCATCCTCCAATTCATGCAGATTTGAACCTGACCTGGAATTGGAAAGGCCAATCACAACTGTGTATCTAATATGGGATGGGTTTATGGGACGGGTGTCATTGAGGAATCTTTATAAACAACCAAATATCCAATTGCATCCAGAGGTATTTTGGTCTGCGCCCGCTGGTCTATGCTCAGAAAGATTCCAAACTGAGAAATAGCAAATGCAAGACTAATTAGCATACATTCATGAATTAGTCAAGCTATATCTGTATATGTCTATACATCTTTCCATATATGTAGAGCTGAACAGTATAGGAAAGCACAATGTCAAGAGAAAGGAGAGAGGGTCAATATTATGCAGTGACCCCAGCCTTTTTCGACAAGTAAAATTAATCGGGCAATTCTATCATTCATATTCTATCATTTGGCCCGTTTTACATTAAAAATTTGAAAAATTATAATACAACATACAATTATTTGACGAGCTCTGCAGAAATGTGCTACACCTTAAAACATTGTATTAAGAAAGTAGAGAACCGACGTTTTATTATGAAAATTGTGCAAAATATACATAAATGTAATGTGGAAGTTAACAATGTTAGCTATTTTGTGTTATTTTATGTAAAACATTTTAGTATGTTGGTTAAAGAAATGCAGCTTGCGATGTTCTTACATTTTCAATGTGGCTCCTCAGTGAAAATAATTGCCCACCCCTGCTCTAGACTATATCTGACTCAATCATTGGTGTTTCTACAGAACAAACAAGTGAAACAACAAACAGATTCTCCGACTCCGACACTATTTAACATATCCCTGTGATGTCTTGACCACTGCTGAGACAGACAGAGACCGGCATCTTACAGAATAACATACTGAATTTAAAATAATCACAAATAGCAGATGCTGTCTGGCAAATCTGCTTTTCACACAATTTTCTTAAGCAGAAATTCACACTTGCTTAGGATAGAAGTCTTCACCAAACGACATAATTGTTAAATAAAAACGACAAAGAATAAAACATCACCTGTTTCCTTTGTGATGCTTGCACTGAAAAACTAAATACAATGTTTTTTTATAGTGCCTTAAAAAATTTAAATAAAAACATATTCAAGATAAGAATACTGTATACACATAATATAACTGTTTGACTCATCCCTGCTAATGACTCAGTAAAACACACCTAACCAACTTGGATAAATATTTCTTCGCAAATAATTGCAGACACAAGCCAAGGAAATGGTGCTTGCAGCTGTGATGTTGCTGCCCTATTATCCCTAAATCATCATTTTATGAAGAGAACTGAGGCACCACTGAGGATTAAGGTTTATGTGCGTCATTGGAAATAATGTGGCTGTGGCGACTATATCTACTGTACAGTAATGGCTCATTTATTATAACAAACTCATTCAACATTGGAGGAGAAGGAATATAGGAGCTGCTGTAAATTAGCCATGTATTTTGATGTGTCAACAAACAAACAAATGCGGCAGGTGGAATGGGAGGATAAAGGATAGATAATATGTACAACAGAACACAAAACAAAAGCTGTTAAACCGTACTTTAAATTTTAATAGGATCACAGTAAACAAGTTAAGGCACTATGACCAAACTATGAGCAAATAAGCTCTTTACCGTGTGCAGGTAATTGTTGCACAAAGCAAATGTACTGCTGTTCCAAGGCATTTATCTATATCACAGCACACATGGAAAGTAACAATTAAGTCAAATCGTGAATAGACCCCAAATAAATAATTTCACCAATGTCACCATGAATAAAAAAATGTAGGAAATTATTGTTTCTATCGTTTAACAACAAGTTTCGCATTATTTAACAGCACTGCACTCATTGAGGCACATTTGATTTCAACCAGATCAGTATAATTAATGTGGTCCTTGTCTAATTAATGTGGTTAACATGCATCTGACAGTAATTATTGATGCACCCAGATCGATCCCCACGGCCTGACACACACACACTCCCACGCACATATAGATTCAGCCTAATGTGTGTTTGGACTAAAGTAGTAAAGATTTGTAAAGATCATTGATAATCAAACTCAGAGGCAAAAATTACACCTAGACCTCTTGACCTTTGACCTCTGATCTCTAACCTCTGAAGCAAATAGTGAGTATTAGGGATTAATATATAATGAGGAGCATGTCAGCCTGTCTCTTTGAGCTCTATGACGAGAAGGACAACAATTGAAACCTGTCATTGATCATGGTTCATCTATCAATTGGTCCACAAAAGATATATTTTTCATATACAATGGCAAGGCACACTACGGTCTACAAGCAACTGTATTCTTAAGTTTGATTTATTTTATTTATTATGTCCTTATTGCGGTTCTCTTCTGCACCTTGAGGCAGAGCTGCAAACAGGACATTAACATAAATAGCAAGAGAATACAAAACAGATCTGTAGAAAAAGAGTGAGGTGTGAAACCCTGAAAGTCTCCCCAATGACACAGAAGCAACTGATATTTACTACGTTGGGCCAGGGCCCAAAATCAACATGAAGACCCAACTCTGGTCCATCAATAACCACTGTGTAAAAACTCAGTTGGGCTTTGTGAGACGACTGTGAGTTGTGGATGTGTTTCCTATAATACCGCTATGACTCTCATGCTAATCTTCTCTCAGAAAGACACTTTAAAACTCTCTATCAAGGCCAGGTCTTCTGAGTGGCCACTTATTTGTGTTTCCTCCTGGCCCTGCATGTATTGCTATTAGTATAGCTCTTTAATCAGCTGCTGCACAACTTACTGAGCCACACATACAGTACAGTTTTGTAGCATATCTATGATTCATTCACACACACACACGCACACACACACACACACACACACACACACACACAGTTATCCAGACCTGGTAGGCACAGCCAGAGATTGCCACACACTCCAAAATGAATGTGACACTAATTTGAGTAAAGAAGAAATCTTGTCAGTTTGTCGCAGCCTTGCATCCCTTTACAGGGATGTTATGTAGGGACGAGGAATATTCCCCGTCCTAGTTCCCTGCCTGGGTTCTTTGCCACCAAAGACCACCAGCCCCTTGGCAAAGCAACACATCACCCGCTCCCCCTCCGATAGGTTCTTCGGTGGGCGGGGACACTAGCGTGGCGGGCCACTCACCGATCTCGCAGCTCTCTCCGGAGAAGCCCTGGGGACAGTAGCAGCTGTAGCCATCCCCCTCCTGCAGACAGCTGCCCCCGTGGAGGCAAGGGTTGGTCTGGCACGGGTTGTCCTCCACTGAGACAGACAGACGGACGGGTTAATTGGCGTGAGTGTGTGTGCACATTGTGGATTGTGATGTGTGTGGCCAGAGAGAACCGAGCCTTGAGCAACTATGACGGACAGCGTGGAAAACGCGCGTCGAGCTAGCGCATGTGTACTGTAGCCGGTAACCCCGCCTCCCTATGTCCTGCTCCTTCTCTGCTCTGCTCCTCCTGACCACCACCCCCCCCCCCCCGGGTGACTTTCCACAAGGTGACAGATTGCGTGTTGTTGTGTCTGTCGCGCCCACTGTTTGTCATTGACTGATGGCGGGTAGGGGCAGAGGACAATGTGCTGCCATCCCCCCGCTGTCATCGGTGAGCCAGGACCCTCATAAATTAGCCGATCATCACACAGTCAGGCATGCTGGTGGGCACCCATTTTTATTGCACATTATTATGGCGCCGTGGAGAGCGCAATAAACACATTTTACTTTCGCCGGGCTCCATGGCTCTTCAAGGGAAATGTGTTAGGGCATGAATGCGGGAGATTCATGAGATCGTAGTCGTAATTATTTATCTTTTTTTTTTTTGGGGTCTGGATAGGGGGAAGGGTAGCGTTTGACAAGGACAGTTTTTTTTAATTTTTTTTATTGTGCTGTGATGCACTGTTGGGAGCCAGCTAGATTAAGTGTGCTTTTATTATCCCCGCTGATAGGATTCCAGCCTCTGACACAATCTGCCAAGCTGTCTAATACTCCACATCTTCTCCATTTTAACGCCCAGGCGCACTTAATCATATAAGAGAGATAAAAGTGCTATGGTCCTCTCACAGCCTGGTAATGCTGCTGTCTGTGTGCATGCATGTCTGTGACGTTATAGCTGTCATGTGAGCTTGAAGTATGTGTGAATGTTTATTTACGAAGAAGTTGCTATAGGAGGCATGATGAGTCAGTGGGATTGTTGATCTCATGAGATCGACCATGAAGGGATTCCCTTCAAAATACAATGTAGAATCTGGACTGGATTTCTGTTTCTGTATATCACCATAGCTCTATAGCGTCACTTGGAATGTGGGTAGGGAATGAGAGATAGTTGGTGAGCACTGCTTCTACAGCGTGTGCCTTAACATGACTGTAACGCTCAACCTGAAAATGTCCTCAACCCTGTTCCCGGTGCATATACTAATGAGATGTCTCCCTGATTATCCCGTTATCAGACTTCTGCAGAGACTGATAACCACCCATTCATATAAATCAGGTGTGTTGGAGCAGGAAGACAACCAATGCATGCAGAGGTCCTCCAGTACTAGGGTTGAGGACCACTGGTCTGCTATATTTGTTGAAATGACAGTAACTCACATAAAGCACACAGTTCAGTGCTTCTGGTGAGAGGTGATACCATGACCTAGTCTGGTGAAAGATGGGCTCAGGGGGCCTGAGATGAGCCTTTACCTCTAAGTCAGTGTGACCACTAATGACCGGCTTGAAAATCTATTGCTACAGATGATGAATAACATTGTAAAATTAAATCATGGCAGGCTCAGAGTAACAAAGAACAGAGCAAAATCAGTCATGAGAGCAACCAACAAACAACAGGCAGTAACATCTGGTCACAGGAGAGAGGGAGAGTGTAAAGGCTTATGAGCCAAGACATGTACACACCAACAGGAGAGACAACACTATAAAATGTAAATGCTTTGGAAAGCCAAAGTATGTTGTTTCTTCCTAATGCATTGTGCTAATGGCGCCAACTGCGTAACTGCGTGGTGTAACTCTGGGTTTCACAACCTTTTATTGACCTACGCTCATTTGACCAGGTCAGAATAATAAAACTATGCTAGAGTACCCTCCTCTCTGCTTCATTAGCACAGATGAATGGTGTTAGCACTGTCCGCGGCCTGCTAGCCGGCTGTAGAGAAACAGGACATTGATCCAATCTGCACGCAATTAGCAACAACTTATTGCACACAAATGAAAATGTGTTTGTCGCCATCTGGCCACAAATAGTCCATCAAGCACTGAGATAATATGTTAAGTACAGTGTGCAGAATAGCATGGATGATAGTCATGGATGATGTACAGTACATCACACAAACACACAGCCTTTAAAGGCTGTGTGTTTGTAACAAAACAATACACTAAAACTATAACAAAACAAATTCAATCGGTGGAGTTTATCTTCCTTCATGCAGGTGTCCAGACCCCAACCTCGTATTCCTGCACTTCCTGATTGTTTTACAAAGCCAATGTGCTTTTGTGTACAGTTAGTTTCTTTCTCGATTGCTATACACATTATTATGCAAGTGAAAACTACATTAGACACAATGCCACTTCTTTGCAATGTCAACACAATGCCTTCCAAAACACCACCTATGAAACCATTGATCAAACACGACCATCAGGTGAACAAACACTTACGTGCTTACATTACTGTAAACTCACCAATCAGCCATTATGAAAAACAAAGGCAACACGTGAGTTGACATGCTGCAACAAAAATGGTAGGCAACATAGTACAGAATAGATGAAGAAAAACATAATTGGTCAGAGAGCTATTTAGGAAGCCCCAAGCCAATGTTTGGATCACAATGTTGCAGAATGAGGCTCTCTGCCACCATGGCAACAACGGTCCTACAACAAAAAGTGAATAATGGGCCAACACGTACTCCTGACGTCAGGATAGCCCCCAATCAAGCCGTAACTGTGCGAACTGTGTGTAGAGCTTTCACAAAATTAGCTCTGTTTTCTAAATCGTGCTCAAGCAAGTGAGTAAAAAAATTAAAGAAAAACTGTAATTCATCGAAACAAACAAACTGAGGTGAACATGTGGGGTTTCTGGGGGCTTTATGACACAATGGAGGAGTTTAGCTTTAACAAGATATTTAAAAAATGTGTTTGTGCCAATTTAGATAATCCTAGTGATTAAAATAAAATATTATTTTGTTTGCATCGCAGTAAAGTTATAATTATATTTGTGAGCACAAAACAAGAAACCCACAAGCAAGAGATAGGACAAAGACAGAACATACAAATTGAAGAATGGAGAATAGAGATGGATCTAGAAATATGATGTCAGGAGGGGACTCTCTCTCATCCTCCTCTAATGCTAGCTGCTGGCTCATGATTAATTACACACTGGTCTTTAAATAGGCCTCTTCTGTTTCAACTGTGTGTGTGTGTGCCTGCGTGTGTGTGCATGTGTGTGCGGTAGGCCGTAATTAGATGGCGCTTTTAAGCATCATACAAGTTTAGCTTCCTTGAGCACAGTGGCGTAGCAAGATGGTCACCAAGCCCTCGCTTTAGTCCAAATGCAAGGACACAAAGTGTCTGATGTTTTGGTGAGTGTGAGATGGTTTTCTAATTCTTCTCATTAATAAACTCTTAATTTCTAGTGACAGAATATGCATACATACTTAATAAGGAAGTGATGCTGTATGTGTTTCCTTTCTTGGGTCTCGGCTTTTGACGTTTTGAAAACCGCAGGCTGGACATTTTAGTGCACCGTGGGATCATCTTAAATTCCCTTTGAGACTCGGGAAGAGAGATTGTCTTTGTGTTATAGCACGCTTGAGACGTTGCTCCCCAGTGTCAATGTTAAACAGCGCACCCTGGATTTAAGAGGGCTTGGAAGAGAGCTTGTAATGTGGGAATGTCACATATGGAGCCTGGAGCCCAAGAAGGAGGGGGGGAGAAAACTACAAACAGGAAATCTGGCGAGTGGGCTGACATAGGAACCTATTGATGCATTCAACTGAGAGTGCAACACACATGCATACACAAACAAACACACACGCACGCACGCCTGCCCATACACAAAGCCTCACTTGACACACGCGTGGAAGTGTGTACAACGTGTGTGTACATTATAGGAACACACATATAAACGTATCCCTCGCCACGCTGCTTCCCATAGACTTACTGAACCTCGTAATAGCTTTGCTGATACAGGGATCATGCGTCTGTCTGGGAGACCCCACCCCCTTGAAGAAGCGATAAGCCGCATAGAGCTGCCCTCTTAAACTTTAATGTTCCATCCCTAAGATCTACTGGAGCACACAGAAAATGCATACACAGAGTTGCTGTATGGATGACCGCGTTAAACTACAGTGATATGCAGAACACACTCGATATCTGAAATATTGATATAGCCTTCATTTGTCGCTGTGGCACACAGAATGAGCATGGCTTTGAATCAGATCCAGGCGCATCACTGCTCCTTGTTTACACATTATTCAGGCCTACACATTATGTACAGGACATTTTTAGCCAATAGAATTAAAGCATTTGGAAGTCTTGCTATTTAATCCAGAAAGTAAAAAAGAGCAGAGAAACCAAGAAATACAAGACAAAAAGCCTATATTGTCTGAATTATTCTGCTTATATACAGTATGTAAGTCTTCTCTCCATTGTACATCATACTGTGTGTGTGTGTGTGTGTGTGTGTGTGTGTGTGTGTGTCCTTGGCAAGGAGCCAGAATATCAGTACGTATGCATTTGTTCCACACCTGAGCATTGCAAATGCAATAGTGCAAATACCACTGTAGGTCATATACTATTTTTGTGCTCCCAATCCACCCATAAAGTACAGTACTCCACATAATG
>JAODVN010015437.1:0-11166 GCA_025434125.1 Chologaster cornuta
GGAAATGTGTCCTCTGCGCTTGACCCATCCTTACTACGTAGGAGCAATGGCCACACCTGGGGACTAACTCTACTTCTGATGCCAGTACCCTAGACAAGGGTAATAGCATGCGCATTGTCCTAACATGCGCATTGTCCTAGCATGTGTATCCTTTGGTGGGGTAGACCAGAGGAAACCCCCTCTTCAGAAACATACCCCTGGTGTGCCAATGTCACTTTCCGCAGCCACCTTGATGTTAGGCAACCCCTATATGTGTGTGAGAGTCAACAAGAACACAGAGGGTGAGACAGTGTGATTAGCGAAGTCAGCTGAATGTGATGTCATAGTGACATCATTGCATTTCAAAACAGAGATTGACATGCGTTAAGTGTGCAGCATAACAGGCGGTACTACATGGTATGGTAAAAGAGGAATGCCTTTGTTTCCTGAACTACTGAAAAATGAATGTTGGGACCAGAGATTTCAGTGCCTCTTCTCAGGGTTCTTTGACACAATTGTTTCAAAGTATGTTTCGCATTCCAATGTATTTGATGTTCCTTGTTGTGGAAAGTGTATTGTTATAGTTCAGTCACTCTTAATTTGTTGGACATTCACAAATGCCCCTGACTACACATATACCTGTTTTTCTACCGCATCCTCCTGAGTGAGGAGAGTATACTCTGTGCTACTCGGAGCCAGATGCGAGAAGGCTTGCTCACCAGGGAAGGATCTTAACTCCTACTGTATTTCAGCGGTTCCATTCATGGCCTTTGTTTATACCCAACCGGGGAGGTCCGACTGCTCTTTGCATATAAATTGCACGTAAGGGCGGGTGTCAATCTAAACTGATTTATAAACATATCTTAGCCCCCAATTCCCTCAGGACAGTTCACTCCTGCTTTAGGCCAAGTCCTCATTTCCTGTGTAATTAGCTAGGCTGCACCTCCCACCTCAGCTATGAGACCTTCGGATCAGCCCTATGCCCGCCTGGTCAGCACCGGTCAGCCCCCCTGGAGTCCTCCAGCCTTGCTAGCGCCGGCATGTTCCACCTCTGCCCGTGACGGTGGTTAGCGTAGGAGAGGCGGGGGAGAGGCGGAGAGGCCCACTGCTCTCCAGGCACCTAGTCAACAACGGGATTAACCTGGCCTGCTGATTAAGGGAAGCCTGCGGGGGCGGAGACCACATAAAGCGCATGTACGTACACGCCTGCCACTGCCTTGGCTGGAGGATCATCTCTTTGCTCACACTACTTTTACTGTGTGTGCGCGCGAGCGCTCAGCTCTTCTAGGTAAGGGCTGAGAGCAGGCCGTCTTGCCTTGGAGAATCAGTTGGAAGTATTTGTTTATGTAAAAGAGCCATGGCTGCACAGCCGGAGGCGACGCAATGGCCGAGATCACCCCGCCTCTGCAGAAACACGGGAGCCTTGCCGGGTTGAGACCTGCTGAAACCCCGCTGCTTGCTGTTCAGCATCTCAAAACGTCTGTCCCTCCACTATATTCTATTTCTGTTGCAACCTGTTGGGATGCTGATGAGTTTAAACAAAAAAAAGGGGGTGGGGGGAAATACTTTAGAAGTATCTAGGAATATTCTAGAATACACCCTTCTCTCTATCTATTCACAATCTCCAGGCTCTTTCTTAATTTCTATCTCTCTAACCTCTTTCTGTCTCTCTATCTCGGCCACCCATATTGAGGCAACATAAGCCCTCTGTGGACGGCAGATGGGAGAGCAAGGTGGGTGTACCAAGGGCGAGCGAGGGCAAAAGTGTTTTAAATAGGTTGAATTCTTTATTTATTTCAAACGTGGCTCGCTGGCGTTTGTCTAAGCTGCCTACGGAGAGATCTGTGTGCGTTACCGTAACCGTGAAGGGCAAAGCCCTGTGCGAGCCACTGCTTGGCCACACTGTTGGGAAGCCTCCGTGAGCTATGCTGGTATGAAAGTAATGGTTATGTGTTAATGGGCCCTCTTCCACTCCGTGTTCAGTGGAGCGGGACCCGTTCAACCCGCTGCTCATCCTCAAACGATAACACATTCGCAGAGCACTCTCAAATGCACCTCCACTGGTGTAAAGGCCGCAGGTTCTTTTATCCAACTGACCTTTTGACCTTTTTTTTTATTTTATTGTTTTAGGTTTTCTCCCACTGTGATACTGTTGCAATAATCTCTATTGTGTTTATTCACCTCCTTCCATGGGCCCATTACAACACCTCTACTAGAACTGTAAGCATGTGGTCCACGGGGACCACATGGAAAGGTGGAGCTGTGCTGTGTGAAAACATGCCTTCACCCCACCCGTAAATTCCTCTTCCGCCTCGTCATCTTTGAGCCAAATGTGGCTTCAATTATGCTAGCCTCATAGCTTTTCCATCATTCTCCATCGCTATATTAATGATTATTAAATGTCAGTTAACGGTAGAGGCATTTGATGAATTTAGCCTTTCAATAATTCCGCTAGTGTTTTACTGTCTCTAAATAAACAGTTTTTCTGTGCCTCTTCTTGTAAAGGGAAGCAATGCGGTCTCGTCTGTTATGAACCAGCCCATTTCCTGTAAGAGGAAGCAGATTAAAGACTAAATGGAGCAATTAACGAGCAAACTCGCACTGTCCTTTAGCATCCAGTCTGATTGCTGACAAGGGGCTATTTGGTATTCTGAAGGAGAGATCTCTTAGAACATGGATTGTGTGCTTTTTACTAAGGGAAAACTATTGACCCCCATATGAAGTACACAGAGAACGCAATCTCGAGATACGGCAATTTAGTCCAAATAGAACAAGAGGTACATATATTGCATAGAGAAGTTAACGATCATCCAGCCCTCCACTCTCGTCATCCTTTGGCCTGATAATCAACCCAAACAAAGGGTGGGGGGGGTGGTGCGTGTCAGAGAGGGTAGGATGTTGTTGCCATGACAAACATGGTTGTCACGGGGTTCCACATACACAGACAAGGACCCTTGTGTCAGATTAGAGTCAAACATATTTGTCTGGCAGCTGCAGCGCCTTGCAATCTCGCCAGTTATTAAATGTGTGCTTCTGCTCCAGCACACCTTTTCATCTTTTCAAACTGGAGAGTCATAACTTTTAAGAATGGAATAAATATGCACTCCTCTGTATTCCAGCCATTATCCTCGAGACACAGGCTGGGACTATGGGCAGCCTGGGTGCAAGTAAAGTTGTGTTCATTGCTTGCCTTACAAAAAACACAACATAAGGATGCATGTCGTCATGCTGAGGGTTTTGAGTTGCAGCATGCTGTGTGTGTGTGAGACACTTGTTCTGAAGGGACCCGGGATGCAAAGCTAGTGATCTAATGATTGCTTTAAATGTTATGAACTTGGACGTGGCGCGTGAGTTACGTCAGGCTTCGTGTGCGTTCAGTGTTGCTAGGGCATGGTGGACACTTGATGTTTCACCGTGCTGCCGCAGGTCAGGCAGCTCTAGAAAATCTGATGTAGCAGATTACTAACGGGAGATACTGCAGCCCAGGCATTGCCAAGTGGGTTAGTGGAAATGTGCCCACTGCCATACCCCCCCCTCCCCCCGACCAGTGGATTCCTTAGCGGTACAGTGTTGCTGCGCTCTTCCTTGGCACAACATACAGAAGCCGCCGGTGCATTATGGTCTCTTGCACTGGCGCGCCATGTTTCTATCGCCCAACGCTGCAAGACAAAGGCACGGCGAGGAATTTTCATGGCGCGTTTTAGCGGTTGGCATCTGCCATGGCTTTGATGGTCGTGGCCACTTGCAGTTTCTTCAGAGGTTGTTTTGTTTTTTCTATATCTGTAATGACTCCAGGTAGCGACCGTTCTTGGCCAAGGTTAATTGCTGGGCTGACAAAACTGTTCAGCGGTAAATAAAAATACTTTAGCATCTATTAACCATGTGGGCGCTTGACTTGGCTTGCCGTACTCTAGCCAGCAATGAGGTGGCTCAGGAGAGTCACTGTGGTTGTACATCACTGACTGCTACTAGACAGGGATACTGGGTACGTCAAAGTCAAATGCTGATTAATTTTACCATCCACATTTAGCATGGCAACCACCTTAGCTTGGTTGGTGGAGAAAGCTCGACACAGACACGGTCAGTGCTGTTTCGGTCTACTTTCTAAGAATGGGGGACAGAAAGGTCTAACCAGCCAGACTCAGTCTCCAGCTCTCAGAAGCTTCTGTGGATAGTTAAGACCATGATTCCTTCCTGCATGAATATTTCAGGTTGAAATCCATTGGCCACCTGCTACCCGAGGTCTAAATGCTCAAACCTCGCCTATAAGTGGCCCGAGCCAGCTTCCCTTTGCTAGAATTACAGCGCTATCAGTTTACATTTAGACTGGAGAGAAGGCCTTTTGAAGGCCCACTTCGCTAAAGAAGTTGTAAGACCTCTGGCTTTTTGACCACTTAAGGGTTTTAAATGAAAAATGAATACGCTGTGTTCATACGCTTAACGCTTAATATAAAGTGGTCGGCACTGACAGCAAAATGGCTACACTACAACACAAGTCCAGTATCCAGTGATTGAACACGGCTACATACTGTGTCAGTGAGGTTCACCTGCTGTTTGACTGGTGACCTTGCTGCTTGTCCACCAAGCGGTAATGTGTTTAAACTTCAACGCTTGCAGCATGGTGGTGGGGTGACACCCGATAGCGACGGCTAACGTGTTAGAATACTGTCGGGGTGGGGCACGGCAGTTTGGCCTCTTATCAGCATATCAAGTGGTCCCTGTGGCCAAGCACTCTTATTAGCCCAGTGGAACTTATGTGGCTTTCTAGCTTTCTAGGAAAAGGAAAGAATATTTTTAGGATTTTCTTTCTCATTATTTCCTCATGCTTTTCACAGTGCATAGCATTTGGCTACTAATGAAGGCCTTAATAAAAAAAAAAGTATTCACCAGAATTGAAGCAGAAACGGAAAAGGCTCCATTATGGAGGTTGATGCGTTTCTGCAACACACATGCACTGTGTACATTTGCCAATAATGATTGCTGCAAGTGTGTATTGAGAGCCCAGGGCAGTGACAGTTTAAATTTGGTTCATAGTTCTGTATTTTATATTAGGTCATAGTTCTGTTGGCCAGCATAAGCTGAAGAATGGGTGACTCATGTATGGATGTGGAACAAACCAGCCTTTTTCTTAAGAATTTGCTCACAAAGGCTGTGTATGACAAAGTCTAGAATCTACAGGTTTTTGCCGTCGCAAATCTGTGACCTGGCAGCCCGCTGACGGAGGTTGATATTCAGCTTGTGCAAAAGCAACATGGCATGATGTGCAAATAGGACCCTCTGTCAGGGATTTTTTTTCTTTTTGAAGAAAATATTTTCTATTGACTTTTCTATTGATTATATTGAATCATTAGTGTTCTTGCTTTAGTACTGTAAAGCTTTTCCATATATGGTCTTTCTTGAGCTGTAAAGAGAACTACTGGGCAAACAAGACTGTAGATAAGTGATTTTAGTTGGGAGGAAACTGTCACTAATTTGAATTGATTTTGGACATGGCGGTGTGTAGACACCGAGGACATCTGAAGTCCAAAACGGGTACTGCACTCATGCTTGAATTGAAATATGGCACTACAATTTTCAAATGTTTGAATACAAGTTTGCTGGATTGGCTAGGTTTCTCTGGTCGTTTTTCATTTGTCATTTGGGCAGTTATTTTTAAAACATCTATTCAATATATTTTTGTTAGTCTTTACTTCCTAATTGGTTGTAATAAAGGGTTGTTAAATAAATTGCGTCATTGTTTGTGTGATCACTGAACACATGAGTTTGCAAGGTCACGATCAATGCATCTTGCTCATCCTGTTTATACAAGACTCCCTTCAGCAACTCTGTCTCCACATGACATTCTGATGGGCCTGCCAGCTAATGAAGTCCTGAAGAGCTGAGGCTAGGATACACAGACGTTTCCAGGCGCACGCACACACGCACACACACACAGGCTGATATGATTGACTCCACTGTGAAATAGACTGCACCACTGCTCAGGGACCAAGCCTGACACTCGCAGTTTGGACTGCTGCCTCAGACAGATCAATGCAGACAGCTTTCGCTGAGTACCACTTGAACAAACCCTTTTTCTCCCTACCTCCTCCTCCTCCTCCTCCAGGATGTACCCCATAAAGGAGGTTCCTATAGAGACGGAGCACCTCACTGACTGGCTGTACCAGAGGTTCGTGGAGAAGGAGGAGCTACTGGCTCATTTCTACGACACAGGTCTGTCCAGAACATTACGTCTAAGCCATGTTTAGCTTCTGTGGCGCCACAAACAAACTAACTAAATATTTAGCTTTTCAAAACGAACTGTTGATTAGTTCTCAGGATAGGGGCGTGGCCTAGCCTTCCACAAGTGCCCTTGAGTGAGATGCTAACCCCCTATCCGCTCCTTAACACGTCTAATTGTCCTCAGTGTGTAGGTCACTTGGGACGAAGTGCTAAATCGCCCAATGTTCTCCCATCAAACAGGCGCATTCCCACCGCCCAGGGGCCAGAAGGAGGCGGCGTCCCGGGAGATGACCCTTGACCCTGTGTGGCTGTGCGTCATCCAGACGCTCGCATTCGCCTCCGGCTACATGTGGTACAGTGTCCTCCAGTACTTCTACTGCTGCATATTTTGAGCGCGACAACGAGGCGGAAAATCTGAAGCGTGCCGCTGGCCGGGCCTCAGGATCAGGAGTGTGGCCCCTGCCCAACCCCCCCTTAACCCCCCCCTCCCCGACCATGTTTGCCCCCGTCCCTCCTCCCCCCCAACGATGGTTGAATGTACAATTTTTAGAAAGCAGAGACTTGAAAGGAAGAGAGAGAACAATCACCCTGCACATTACCAAGCTCCCCGTCTACATGCATACGAGGCGGCTCATAGACCTGCCGGCCTGCCTCGATCACACATCGTCCTATTGCCTCCCTCCCTGCCTCCCCCTCGGCATCGCCGCTCACGTGGTGACGTTCACACGCACCTCTCGCTCGCAGACACGTCTTTTATGTAAAAGATCATGAATGAGGCTCAGGGCCCCCCTTGCTTCCCCCGACCCTCTGTTCTTGCTGTTCTGGAGCTGACCTTCCCGGGGCGTTTAGCTGTACTCGTTTAAAGGAGTGTGTGTGTGTGTGTGTGTGTGTGTGAAGAAAGGGCCTGCCCCGCCCTTGTCCCCAGGCAGATCGGTGCCTGCTTGACCTCACTCGCACTCTGCCCGCTCGGAACGGGGCGGTTTGGCCCAATCGCTCCCAAGGAGGTTCTCCGCGAACAGGAAGTCTGGTCTCTGCTCCGGCCTTCATTGCACTAATCATGACCTCCATACTGCCCTTCCTGCACCCACCTGCCCCCCCCCCCCCAACCCCAGGAAATGTTTCCTGGCTGGTGGCCTTCGTCTTTTATTTTTTATTTTATTTAGATGAATTATGTCCGTCGACCCTTGCCCTCTCAACTCCGCGACGATGGCCGTCGTACATCATGTTGTCATTCTCTTAGTTGAGCGTGACTATTCTTCTGTCCGTCCGTCCATGGAGACGGACCAGCGTGCTGACTGAGAAAAGGGGAATGTTGTTTACACTGCTGGCCTCGTACCGGGTGGAGAGGCGGGGAGAAGCCCTCCCGAAAAGGACCGACGCTGGGCTTCCACATCCCAACCAGTGTCAGACGGGGAGTCTGGCTGGAGGTCTTGGGTAGACACGGGCGGATGGAGACGCGCCCAACACGCTTATGACGTAAACACTGACGGCAGAACCGGGCCAGAACTCTGTTGACATCCAAACGTCTGCAAGTCCCTCGTAGGCTGTGCCTCTGTTTGACGGCAGGCCTCTTCTCTGCACGTGTGCTCGCTCTCACACACACACACACACACACACACACACACACACGCACACACGTACACACACACCACAAAGCTTGCACAGAGCAGAGATAAGTGTCATGGGTCGCCTCCAAAACCCAGACGGATTTTAAGGCAGAGACAATGAATTCCTCCTTCGGACTACATAGTTTTCCAAATATTTAAGCCATATGCTTAGTGTCGTTTGGGTAAGAAAATATGGAGGGGGGGGTAGGGAATTTTTATTTTGCATTTGATAGGAAGCCCTAATTACCCTTAACATTACGCATTCTAAAATATAGATTAGAGGTGCAGGCTCATAGAAACGTAGGTGTCATTACTGTTAATATACAGCATAACCTGCCTAAGTGAGTGTGTGGTTGTCTTCACCTGCCCCCTTCCATTTTATTTTGTACTTTGATCTATATCATTATTGTGTGGCGTCAGTGTTCACACCGGCACACCGCCGTTTTAGTGGTCCCGTTTTATTTTTTATAATTGCTAGAACGGTCGTCCTCATGTCAATGTATGTTTAATCTTGTACAGAGCTGAGGAAGACTTTAATTTCTGAACTGACTGACTGCATTGCCCTCTCATCTCTCACTGGTGTCCATAAATATTTCACATTGGTTTTTACTTGAACAGAAATACGACTGTTTATATGTAATCAAGGAATCGCCTGTCACTTTCTCAGTGTTAACCTGTAGCTATTATTTCACACCTCCTGATCAAGGTGTTATTGTATGCTTTTATTATATACACTGGCGCTAGGCCACGTTCCCACCTGGCGCTCTGTCCAGTTGCTAAACCCCTACGTATGCCACAGTGCATACGGCTCTGATCTAATGTTCGTATAGTGATTTAGGCCTGCAGGTAAGTGTTGATCTATAAACGCCTACTGGGTTACTTCAAGGGGCCAAACTAAAATGGGCCAATATGGAGGGGAACCCCCTCCACCCCTTCCTTTCCCACCCCCCATTTATTTGATTATGTATGTTTTTAAGGAGATGTTCGCAGGGCCCAGCATTGATGCCGTTCTTCTCTCCTAAATGTTCCTGTGTCGTGCTTTATTTAGTAAATCAAATGTATAATAGGGTTAGCCTTCCTGTGTTCAGTGAGATCTAGAAGAGTAACAACTATCAAGTGTTTTGAAAGATTGCATTAGAGGGTGCGTCGTAGTAGTGACTGTGTCCTCTGTTGATAGGAACAATGTATGAAAATGTGGGCTACCTGACTGGATATGAAATGAACCCATTTTAGGGTACACTCTAAATGTGGGCTCACCCTGCTGCCCTATGAGATTTCCCTACTTGGTGAGCGTATCTAAAAATGTAAGATGAATCATTCTTTCCAAAGAAGGCAGGGAGATATTTTTTATTTTTTCCCCTAAGTATGGGAAATAGGAAATGAACACCATAGGAATTAACACACGATGCTAGAACTGTCTGTAATTTTCCATTTTGTACTTCCCCTTTAATTCCTAGCTGCACAGCCATTTTACAACACAAAAAACTTGTGCTGGAATAAAAAGTGAAAAGAAAATAATCCAATAAATGAATCTGTTTTTTTTTTTGCATACCCATTATCTACACATCTACAAAGTGTAACTGAAATGGTTCTATATATTAAATTCCTGATTCATATAACAATCAAATCTGTATGATTGTATTGCAATTTGTTGACTGCCAAACGATTGGTCTGTCTCCAGGTAACTAATAAGTCCTACTGTTTACTCAGGTGTGTGCCCTTTGTTTAACTATGATGTCTGTCACTGACTGAGTGTAACCAGCTTATATTACAGATCTCTTATTTCAACTGTGAAACCAAGTAGCTGTTGGTGAAGCACTGTATGTCCCAACATGCACTGTAAACAAATGCATGTTCCTGTATCATCATTACCCCATCAACCAACCACACTGAGCTGTAAAATGGGATTAACGATGCATGTGGATTCATCTCCATGCTAAACAGCTACTGTAATAGTTATAACTATAGTTGTATGTATGCGCATGTTACCCAAAACTGTTGCGGAATGTAATGGAATTGTAATGTTGGGCACTAACTAGTTACTGTAATAATACTTTTCCAAAACAGTAATGACATTACAATTCCAGTAAAAATACATATTTAGAATAACTTTAAAAACAATCAAGGTCATCTTACATTGAAAATAGGTAAATACAGAGACTTAAAACATTTGGTTGAGACCTAGTAATACATATTTGACCAAGTCATGAATATACATTCTAGAAACAAGACATTTAATCAAAAAGTGTGCGTGTGTGAGTTAGTTAGTTAATTAGAAGATCTGTAGAGAAGGGGCGAAGAGATTGTGAGGGAAAATATGCCAGGAAGAGGTCAGGCAGGTAGGAGGGAGCCAGGTTGAGAAGGACCTTGTATGTGAGGGGGAGAGTCTTGAATTTGATTTGGAATTGTACAGGAAGCCAATGTACTTGAAACCAACTTGGAGTGGTCATCTGTTGACCTTGTGTTTGAGAGGATTTCAGCAGAAGAGTTCTGAACTGGTTTTAAATGGAATTGAATTTGGTTGGGATGCCAGAGAGAAGAGTTACAGTATTATTGTGTTACAAGAACGAGATTTCCGGTACTACAAAAATTAGGGTAGGCTAATTGAACCAACCTGTCCAATCATCTTGTTTGAGAGGCTGCAATGTTTTCATTTTGGCTGCTTGTTGACACCTAAGGTTCATTATTGTTCCAATAAAGAGGATTCAATTAAATAATAAGGTGGCTATACAGGTTGTCATTTTTCGCATGGGGAGATGCAGGTTAGTTACTGAAAGCAATATAGTAATGTAACTAGTAACATAACTTATAACTTTTAATAACCAATAAAGTAATGTTATTTTTAAACGAGTAGTAACTAGTAAATAATTACAATTTTTGAGTAAATTGCCCAAAACTGCTCAGGCAAGAGTACATGTTAGAGGTGTTAAGGCAGGCTGCAGGTCAAACCTTTGTTTCTAACGTTCAAAAATATATTTACTATTTGCTACTGTGGATCGCGTGTGACATGTGAAACGGTATAGTCCTTTAAATACACACACTTCTATCAACGCTGTGATAAAACAAATATGAAAATTTCATGTCTGTTCATTGTGTCCTGTAGATTCCTCAACTAACTGGAATTTGCGTTTGACATCAGCCTTCGCCGCCTAGTGGCTCTGTTATTAGCCTTAATAATATTGATGATGATAATAATAATAATAATAATAATAATAGCTATTAGTCTAAAACCATTAGGAAAGTTAAGAAATGTATTTTATTAATCAGTATTCCGTTGGTTAAGTATTATGTGACTGAACTATTTTCTGTAAAAGCCTTATTGTTAGTGACTGGTTTCCACTACATTTCTTTGCTGCCACCC
>JAODVN010015546.1:0-11166 GCA_025434125.1 Chologaster cornuta
CTCTCTCTCTCTCTCTCTCTCTCTCTCTCTCACTCTCTCTCTCTCTCTCTCTCTCATGCCTTTAAAGACTTCAAATAGTTGTGGTCAAGTGTAACAGGAGCGAGTAGCAGGTAACGCAGGTGGCAGGCCTTACCTCAGGTAACTCACCCCATTACACCTGCATGTCATATGGCTTCATACATACTGTCTAGGCAGTGAGTTATGTAATCCATGTGGTGCTAAGGAATTTCACAGCAAATATATACATTTCACAAGTAAAATGGAGGTCAAGATTATACAAGATAATGTGTGTTTCACACACACACACAGTGGCACATACGCAAACACACACATCATTGTACAACCTTTTCATCATGTTAACATGCAACCCAACATATCACATGCTGGTTTTCCTAAATGTGTGATCACATGCCATCTGTGTGGAGATAACCAATGTCACATGTCACTTACAGCAATTAGACAGCAGAGCATACAACATATCATTACATTCTAAAACTAAACAGCAGTAAGTTGTATATCCTGTTTTTTGTTTTTATAATATTTTGTTTATTAGCATTATTTAATAGCTTGTTTATTTGGAAGAATAGTATGTCATATAATGCATGTTTGCTATAAACTACTGCAGCATGAAATTCTCATTCATTCAAAAATTTAAATATAAGAAGGAACCAAAACACTGAAAAAAAGTGTAATGTAAATATTGATAAGGGATAAAATTAAATAAAAACTGCAAATACTACCACCTCAATCCTAGCACATGTATTTAATGATGATGCCTACGTATTTCAGTAAAGTAATAATACAAATAATACAAATCCATCCATCCATTCATCTTCATTCGCTTATCCAGAGTCGGGTCGCAGGGGCAGCAGCTTCAGCAGGGGACCCCAAACTTCCCTTTTCCGAGCCACATTGGAAGGCTCTGACTGGGGGAACCCGATGACGTTCCCAGGCCAGTGTGGAGATATAATCTCTCCACCTGGTCCTGTGTCTTCCCCAAGGCCTCCTCCCAGCTGGACGTGCCTGGAACACCTCCAAAGGGAGGCGCCAAGGGGGCATCCTTACCAGATGCCCTTACCACCTCAACTGGCTCCTTTGATGCCAAGAATCCGTACACAGCTCTCGCTTTGGACATACATGGATGGGATTGATGGGGGACCCCCTCACCCCATACTCCCGCAGCATCTCCCACAGTATCTCCTGGAGGACCCGGTCATACGCCTTCTCTAGATCCATAAAGCACATAAAACAAATCATGATTATTATTTGTATATCATTTTTGTAAAAATAAAAGTTTACAAAGCGCTTTTCATGGCATAAAATAATATGCCATAAAATGTGATAATAATATGTGATACATAATAGATAATTAAATATGTATTTACAACAATATATAACGTATAATTATAAAACAAATCCATCGAATAGAGATGGGTAAAACAATAACAGTAAATACATGTAAAAACTACTGAGATCATTCTGTAGGCCTATTTCTTTAACGTTTCGACACGTCAGCTGAACATACCGGGCACATTTACGCGTTGCACTTCCTTCCCTGTTGTTCCGTATATACATCATAATTTATTATCTATGTGGAAACCGAACGGTAAGATGTTTACCTTCTAATTTGCTTGATTTAATAAACAGTGAATAGTAATGGGGAGTGATAATATACATGAGGGTTCGTTTATTTGTCATAGGTAATTGAAATATGTGTTCATTCGCTATTTTATCTGGCATGATGCAAATGTTTTGTGCAATCACCAAGGTAGCCTACACAGTACGCAAACTGTCAAAACCCACATTAAACGTAGCTTACGATTTAATTTGAACTGTTTTCGCTACCGTGGAAAACGTGTTCCACTTTAAACTATGTGTATAATTGTATGCCTTGAAGCTAGATATTTATAGAAATGTGACAGCTAATATCTAGCCTGGCGCAACTCTATTGCATTGCTAGGATTACCTTACCACCCTGTCATTAAATAATTTTACCGAGTTGGTCAGCGGCCATGGACAAGGAGCTTGCTACCACCTGTCTTTTTGTAAACAATATTTCAGGATTCCTAACAACCTCAGGTAGCCTAAGGCTTGTCAGACGAATTCAGTGCAACTAGCCACTAACAAATGCTGCATTGCATATGTCTGTATCCCTGTTCTCTCTAATTCCATAATCAGATTTGAAGGGGGCACAGCTGGTTTGATGCCCATTGCTCCGACATGGAGCTATCAGACTTAATAACGCACACAAACAGGCGACAGAGGAGAACAGCAGGTGCCCTCCAGGAAACGGAGAACATGTGGGACGATGAGAGGGAACATATGATATCCTCCACACCAGAAGGAGAAGAGGCAGAGGGTCTTATGCAGCAATCAGACTCTGAGGACAATGGACTTCCTCGAGTCAGGCCAGGAGTGCGTGGCGAATTAGCAAATGTCTTGCTGCTTCTCTTCCTCTATGTGCTTCAGGGGATTCCACTGGGACTGGCTGGGAGTATCCCTCTGATTTTGCAGAGTAAGAATGTCAGCTACACAGACCAGGCCTTCTTCAGTTTTGTTTTCTGGCCCTTTAGTCTCAAGTTATTGTGGGCGCCACTGGTAGATGCCGTCTACCTCAGCAAGTTTGGCAGGAGGTAAGATGGATTGAAACTGGTTGACGTGGTTTCCCTATTGTATAATACGGTTTTGGTTGATGCAATTTAAATGCTGACAGTTACTATTTAAGTTACTAAACTAAAATTGGCACACATAAACATACAAGCAAAGATACTGGAATAATAAGGTAAAGGTGCTTTTAATATCACATACAGGTAGCAAAATTCATCCTCTGCATTTACCCCATCCCTCAAGGGAGCAGTGGGCAGCCGCTGTGCAGCGCCCGGGGACAACCCCCCACTACAAAAATCTAACTTGGAAGTGCAGTCTGTTAAACCTTATCTTATTCCCGCCTCACTGATATAAAGCTTCTTATTCAAAGAAAATCTGAAAATTCACTATTGTTCCCTATATTATTATTATTATTATGTTGTTATTTGCTCACATCCATTGCTGTAAGAGCCAAACTCTTTTCCCCCTCTAGGAAGTCATGGCTGGTACCCACACAGTACCTACTAGGCCTTTTTATGCTCTACCTTTCTCTAACGGTTGACTCGATGCTTCAGACTGAAGGGAGTCACGGCCCTGACATTATCACACTTACTGCAGTCTTCTTTATGCTGTCTTTCCTGGCAGCCACGCAGGTAGGCCCTCTGTTAGCCTGGCAGGCATGAACAATGCAAACATTTCCACACGTACATTGAGGGATGTTAAACAGGTTTTTGTTCTATTTGCATTGCATGCTGTTGTGAGTGTGCGTATGTATGCATGTGCACACTTTGTACAATGACAGTATACACGAAGGCACGTGAGAAAATGTCATGCAATATAATTAAATGCAGTGCATGTAGGATTGTGAATGCTTGCCTCTGTCTCTCTTGTGGCCAATGGCTAACGAGGACTTAAATCTCCCCCTCCAAGGACATAGCTGTGGACGGCTGGGCCCTGACTATGTTGTCCAGAGAGAATGTGGGGTATGCGTCTACATGCAACTCTGTGGGCCAGACGGCTGGTTACTTCCTGGGAAATGTCCTCTTTCTGGCTCTGGAGTCAGCAGACTTCTGCAACAAATACCTCAGAACAAGCCCCAAGGAGAGCGGCATTGTCACCCTCTCAGGTAGCGCGTAATATCCACTGATACATACCGGTACATGCCGACACGCGCGCACCTACATAGTGGTTTACAGCAGCCCGGACAAAAAATGACACCTGAGCACCGTTGCTTGTTTGTTCCCACAGACTTCCTTTTTTTCTGGGGCGTCGTGTTCCTTGTGTCCACCACGGTGGTGGCTATCTTTAAAAGGGAGAACGAGAGAGGCCCAAGGAGGAGGCGAGTGCAGAAAGAGACGCAGGGTGTAATGGAAACCTACAAACTGCTGATCTCCATCGTCAAGCTGCCGGCTGTGTGCACATTCTGCCTCCTGCTTCTCACTGCGAAGGTAAGCCCTGCCGCTGCCATTCAGACATTGAGTTGTTGACGTCGTGCGAGATGCTCAGCAACACGTGCGTGTGCCAGGTTGGCTTCTCTGCAGCAGATGCGGTGACGGGGCTGAAACTGGTGGAGGCAGGTGTACCTAAAGAACAGCTGGCGTTGTTGGCAGTGCCCATGGTGCCACTGCAAATCCTCCTGCCTCTGATTATCAGCAAATACACAGCTGGGCCCAAACCTCTGGATCTCTGGATCAAGGCCTTTCCCTTTAGGTGCAGTAGTGACCTAACACGCTTGACTGAAGTTTTTCATGCGTGTTCACCAACATTGTAATGGAGCGTGTTCTGCTCGGCGGTTGCAGGTTACTGATAGGCCTGGAGTTTGCTCTGCTGGTGTGGTGGACCCCTAGTGTGAAACAGGATGGCGGTTTCCCTGTGTACTACTATGCAGTAGTGTTGCTGAGCTATGCACTACACCAGGTTTGAACCCTCCTTTCTTTGTCTTATATAATGTGAGAACAGGACGGTTAATGGATGCTTCATGCATGCCTTTGTTAGCCTGCTCCAGTGATTTTGGCCAATAAAATAATTCTATGGACTAGCTTACTAATATCTGCCAAAAACTCGTATATTTTCCCTATTCAAATTCACGCACTTAACATTTCTACCTCTAGATGCCACTACATTGAGAATATACAATATAGAACTGAGTATTCTCTTGTCTGTTTATACATCACTTTTGAGGGTTTTATCATGTAGCCTCAACATTGTATTTACTTCAAACATCAATTTCTAATGAATTTGACCTATTTATTTCTAGTCAGTATTTAGTTTGTGACCAGGGTCCTCATTTATAAAGATTGCTAAGCACAAAAAAGTTGCGTAACTGGGGTGAAATTTGCATACACGTGATCCTTCACCGCAAAACGTCGGGATTTATAGAAAATGTATATCGGGGAAAAAGATGCTCAATTCTACAGATCCTTTCACCTGTGCGTAGAGCTAACGCAAACGTCTTAAGATACGCATATCATTGATGCCCAATTGTGAGATAACGCAATAAAACCCTTTCCCAGATATAAAAACACAGTCACACCATCATCACAGGGACATAGCCAGGCCAAAAATATGAATCTCCCCTGCCCAAACAAATCTTATCAGAGCACGTGCATGCGTTCGTTTCACATATTGGGTGATATTGGGTAGTCTAATGATTTGGCCAGCAAAAATTCTTTATTGAAAAGTTTTAAGTCAGTCTCTTTTCAGCTCATGGAAAAATTCGGGGCAAATTTCTGTAGTAAACAACTCTCTCAAAAGTATGCTCTGCCCCCTTGTCCAGAATAATCCCTTGTTCAGTCTATGGTTTCTTATTTTTAAATTGCTTAATTGTATTTTACCTTTTTAATGTCAGCTTTGGTAATTTCAGTGTGTTTATGTACAGTAATTCTATTATTGTTTGTGCATTTATTGTGATTTTATTTATAGGACACGTTTCAGATTTAAACATCTAGAGACTACTTTTTAATACCTCGATCCACTTATATTTTTACATTGTGAAATTTGAGATTGTCACAACAATGCTTTTGGCATAGTTTTATATCGCAATCTTTTTATTTTCACTTTGGAAACAGTTCTCAGTCTAGAGTCAACACTGTTGACTGCTGCTGACAAATATAATGTTTCCATTCAAGTGAACGAGGTTCCCAAACAGTAAGCCGCCTATATGCTAAACTTTGGTGGAGAGCACCTTGATTTCTCTATCAATTTCCCTGTAAATGATAGGCCAACAAAGCTCCTTTTAAACCATTGCATATTCATGTGCTATTTAGCATTGTCCATTAATGGATGTTTGTGGGACGACAGTGGGAAGCACATTTCAAAGCAGGTTGATATTTATAACAAGCCAACTGCATACAAATGTGCAACGTGTGGTTTTATGAATCTGAAATCTTTTGTCCGTAAGAAGGTATCTATGCAGAGTTTAATGAATGAGGCCCCTGGTGTCAACACAACCTATATCCACAAACACAGTGAACTAAGAGAAAAGAGTGTTACACACTGGAAACATGTGAACATGGTATTTTGTGTGTGTGGCATGTGTCCAATATCATTCCTTTTCACCTTTACCATACATTTCCCCCAGGTGGCGCTGTACAGCATGTATGTGTCTTCTATGGCTTTCAATGCCAAAGTAAGTGACCCACTGATCGGCGGGACCTACATGACCCTGCTGAACACGGTCACTAACCTGGGGGGAAATTGGCCCTCCACTGTTGCACTTTGGATCGTAGATCCACTCACACATAAGGAATGCCAAGGAGCTGTCGTGCCAGGCTGTGCTTCGCCAGAAGAAGCAGCGGTATGTATGTGTGTGTGTTTGTGTGTGCATACATACTCACAGGGAAAGGAAATAAAATGTCTCTCCTTGCCACCATTCCCTTTTCCAGCTGTGCGCTAGCGAGGGGGGAGTTTGTGTGACAACACTGGATGGCTTCTACGTGGAGTCTGTCGTGTGTGCTGTGATTGGCTTAGCCTGGTGGGTGTGGCTAGGTAAGAAGATGAGGCGACTGCAGGACCAGAGCCCGTCTGCCTGGAGGTGTATCGGCCACCAATGACGACCCTGTCATAGGAAAAGCAACATTTTATTACAGGTTGGACATCATGTTATCCAACTGCTGGCCCAGTATGGCCAGATAGTGATGGAAACAATCACGTTCACTCTTGATTTGAACCGCATGGACTTTTTAAGTAATATTCTCCTGCCTCAGCCTATGTGTGCAAGAACATATAGTCCTTCTCATTATCACTCAAACAATGCCCCTGTGCAAACCAAGTGCCATATAGGCTAGTTATTTATATATTTATATATATATATATATATATATATATATGTATACTACTAGTCTAGCCATTGTAGGCTAGTTGTTTGTACACGGGCATTGGCTTTTTGTCTTCTTAAAACATTGCTGTTTATTAAAATAGCATAGCAATCTGTGTCAAATGGTATTTACAAATATGCCTTCTGTGTGTGGAATACCATATTTGGAAGTTTGCTACATTGGGTATGTGTAGACAGGGATGGTGTACTTTTTTCTCTTCATAAATTGTCAGCAAACTTTTGAACTACCAAAGCTTGCATTAGTTCTCTTAAATTTGTGCACAATGACAGAACGGCAGATAAGCTCTTACCTAATTCATAGAACTTCATCAAAAAAAAGTCAGAAACGTACTATTGCTTTGTTTAGGCTACATTATTATGTTTATTATTATTATTATGATAAACAAAGATTCAACTTGGAATTTCCTTTTTTGAGTTATGCTGATTATAAGAAAATTTAACACCAGCCTTAATTGTTGAAGTTTAAATTTAAATGTATGCAATCAGATGGGTTTAAAAAAAGGATTTGAATATGTACTCTATGGTTCACAAGTTTGCCTGCCGATACTATCTAAACTGTTCTCATTTAATTGAACACCTAATGTACAGTACTACTAATCAAATGACACAAGGCACTTCCCTACATTTTCCCTTATTTGACTCAGGCCTGAACTGAAGCTGAGCTTTGCTGCTTTTCCCTCAGCTCATGTGTGCCTTGTTTTACCATTTAAAAGGATTTCTGTTTAATTATACTAAGATATTTAGCAAGACAAATGGTTTATCATCACGTATTTATCACTGTACCAGTAATCATTTTATTTTGGGCTTGTTTAAAATAGAGGATTTTTATGTTCTTCTTACTTCTGGCAAAAAAATTTCATTATAATTTTCCAAAGCTGAGCAAACATTCCTTAAATATTTGAATTTGCACTATTGTCATAATTGATTATGTAATTTACACAATGATTGTCTTTGCACACTAAACAACATTGCTAGGTTTTGTGCATCTGGTGTAAAGAATATTGGAGGGTGAATTGGCACCAAATCCTAACTTTGAGCTGTAAATATTGGTTATTCACTTCTATGAAGTAAATACTGTAGTTAATACCAGCATCAAAGTCCTGCATTCAGGTCAGAACAAGGCTGTGCTGCCCTCTTTGTAGTGCAAGCTTCAACCTATCCACTCTTTACTGTGAATTCACAATATGTATGTCCACCCACCCATTTACAGTACCAAACACTTAATTGGTATTGTCTGAAAACAGCATGCTTCATTTTACAAGTCTGAAGCTTTTCAGAATGCAGTAAAGTATACAATGGTGTGCAATCACAAGCCATTTATGGGACCTCATTACGACACAGCTCGTTACCATTTGGTCATGAGACACCATATTTTGTGTTTTTAAAATATAATTCAAAATATAGCATAATGAATTTCTCAACCAACCTGGAAAAGTACAATATCAGACAGTGCAGCTTTTAACCCTATTTAGAATATGGTCTTGTTTAAATTATGGCATTTGGTGCTAATGTTCGTTAGATCTATTACTGTTTAATTGTGCTAATTTTGTTTTGTTTAGTTTTGTAGCATGTTGAATGCAAGGTCATAATGTCCTTGGGAGGACCTACTCACCCATGTTTTTCAACAATCATTTTCCACACACAATTGTCATTTACATGAACAGTACTGTGTGTTTGTGCAGAGTTAAGTTCTAATAGCTCACTGTATTCCTGTTGATGATAATTGACTATTATGGAGAATATCATTTTTCTGTTGTACTGGCGCGGTTGGATGATAATTTAGTTACCATGAGAGCCGAACATAAGCCCCTATACTGCACCATTGGTAAGACACTCAATATTAGCTGTGTGTAACATGTTACATACACTGATTTATTTTCACAAGTAATCTTTTTCTCTAGGACTATGCCGGTAGAAATCACAGAAAGCATTAAGACTTGTTTGACTTGCACAGCCAAGGCAAAAACTATAACAGCTATTACTGTACTCATGTATACTGCAATTCTATTGAAAGAAAATTGGCCTTCCATGGTTATCAGCTGCAGTAAATAAACATACTGCAGTCTCTTAATGTACTGTGCTTGTTTCTTTATTTCCTCTTGTGGTTTAAATGTGACTTTCCTAAGAACTCACTTTACCCTAGTATCCCACGTTAATCTTGATTGTAGCTTGGTGGATAACTGACCATTTAACAGGAAAAGCATGTTTTTATTGGCATCAGCAAATGTTTTGACCCTGTTGATTTTTATACAGTGAAGTCCCACATTACAGGGTACATCAAAATGCAAATAAGAACATTTTATAATGGCATTCATAGAATGCAATATTTAAATGTTCAGATAATTAGTAATCAAGTAAAAATGAACAAAGTCAGTTGTCTGAAAATAATTGTATATTTGTGCTTGAGGACTTATTTTACCCCAATGTTTGGTGAATGTTAACACGCATCTTTAACATACTCACAGGATGCCAGTGCCACCAATGCTGTTAGGAGTATTAGCATTGTGTGGTCACATAGCAGCACATTTTAAGTTGGTACTGTGCTGAGGGAATCCAAAATCAAACCATTTCAATCAGGTCACTCAACCAACAGCAATTGTATGAATAATAAAAATGACCTTTCGTTTATTAATGTTCTTATTTATCAATAGATTCATAGAATATTTAATGCATTCATTTTTGTAAAAGTTCCTAAAACATAAAGCTTGTTATTCAGAAAAACTGCTAATGAAAGCAGCGTTTAATTTATTTTTGTCATGTCAAATCTTCAGATTTTGTTAACTAGGAAGCATTTATTTCAAGAAATGTCAATCTCCCAATCATTAAACGGAAGCAAATTCCATGTCTGCTTCTATTTAAAACAGCACAAAGCACTTTGGGTTGCAAGTGATCAGTCATTTAGTGTGCGATACCTTGTCTTCATGGCGTGACACTGTCATACAAAAGGCTGCAGATATAAACATGTCCAGTCTTAATAGGGCCCGGTTCAGCAGGGGGGGTCAAAGACCATAAGTCAAGGGTCGCAGAGAACCCGAGGTGATGGAGGAGCATACTAGACTGGTTCCAGCCCCGACCTACACATGCATGTGCACACGCACAAACACACCAACTTCAAGTAGCTGTAGCTTCAAGTATGTGTGTTGGTGTGTTACATTTAAATTTAATTGTCTCTAGCGTTAATTTGTTTCGTTTTTTTCCCCTTAAAAAGAATACAAGAACGCTGAGAAAGAAACTACAGATGCGCGGCAGGTCATAGGTTCATCCGTAGATGCCCCGGCCTTTTAGCCATGACAGGGTAGGCCTGCTGCTTCATCTGAGCCATGTTTGCTCCGGTTGGCTGGCGGATGGGCAGTGGGGCCGAAGCCTCAGAGCTTGCAGTGATGTCCATCTTCTCTGTGGTAGACAGCTCCATGGCCTGCTCCTGGGAAGACTGTAGCATGCCAGGGCCTCCGCCCGCAACCCGGGAGCTTCGAGACCAGCACTCCCCACCTGGGAACTTGACTGGACTGGAAAATGAACAAGGGTTGGAAAGTGTTCTTAGTAATGTACATAACATGTTATCTTCGATAACAGTGGATTTCAACAACTAGTTTGAGATATTACTGTACATTTTTACTTTGTTAACTTGCTATGATTTAATGGAGCAAGACATTATTGTCATAAGATGCGCATTGACGCATACCCAGTAAGACAATTTACAAGAATCAATACAATATATTGCGATACTGCAAGCAAGGTGCTACATTGCGATTTTAAATTTGTGGAAAATATATGTGTGGCGCCACTGCAAAACTGTAAACATGCACAGGGACTGCAGATAGAAATTAGCTTTAAGATTAATCTGGTAACCAGCATCTCTTCATCTAATGTAGTTAGTTGGTCCCTTTTACAAATAGTTTATTTTTTATTGATGGTGTTTAAGAGAATCAATACAGTATTGCGCATCTTAATATTGCGATACTCAGGTGTATCAATTTTATTACACCTTTAATACCCAGATAAAGTTTAGATTGATCTTACAAAAGATACAGTTCCATTGCAATGACAGAACTCCTTGAAGCACCAGTTTTAGCCACTGTTCACTAATTCGGTTGAAATAACAAACAAGGCGTGAGCTCTCAAGCTTTGTCAGATTCAAACCAAACCTTTCTAAAATTGGTTTGAATCTTGGACAAGATTATTCCTTAAAATAAAAGGCCAGTGAAAAATGTGCACAGGTTTTTGTTGATCATACAAACTCACCT
>JAODVN010015761.1:0-11164 GCA_025434125.1 Chologaster cornuta
CTCTCTCTCTCTCTCCCTCTCTCCCTCTCTCCCTCTCTCTCTCTCTCTCTCTCTCGGCCGCCCCCACCTCCGCCCACGCCCTGTCGCCTCGGCTGTCAGCATTTTTTCTCCATGAAAGATTTTGATCGAAGAGCGATTTGCATGATTGCACTCTCCATACCTGACACTGATGGTGCAATGAGGGTGAATAGCTGAAGGCCTATCAGAGTTAAGTAGCCATCATGACTGGTCTCGCTCTACAACAACAACACCCAAATGTATGACATTTAATAAAAATCTGTGAATATTATTGAGGCCAGCGGGTCTTAAACCTTTGAGAAATTACTTTCTTCAACCTGGCAAGTTTCACACCCTAATTAAATGGTATCGCTACTAAAAATAAATAAATGTCTAATGTAGGCTTAAGCATTTCAGGTGTCTTGGATGATGAAACAGATTCAAAAGTGGAACATCAAATACAAAGCTTGCACAGCAATCTGTGTTTACGAACAAGTATGCAAATGTACGGTAGATTCAACTGATGTTGCCACAGCAGCTCTCTGTGAACACAAGTTGTTTTGTGCTCGTCACTTTTGGATTCTACATTTTTTGTGTATCGACGATTGTGTTTGTGTGTTCATGTGTGTGTGTGTGCCTAGAGAGTGACGAAAAGCATACACAGTGTGTACTGCATCTCTCTCCGTGCGCAATGCTGTATGAAAAGCAAGCCGCCCAAATTCCTTTTCCCATTTGGCCAAGCAGGAAGACTGCGAGACCTCATACCACAAGGTCAACAGATCAACGCCACAGTCTTTATTCATATCCTGACTCTCTCTGGGTTATGGCAAACTCCTCTACCTTTTACTGGCTCCCACTAGGTTGGATTTCCGTAATCTCCTGAATTTGTTGCCAATAGATTTCCCACCAGAGTTCATGCTCTTATTGAAGATTCAGAGGACGGAAAAGAAGATATGCTACCCACTAATGTGTGTGGGTGTGTGTGTGTGTGTGCACACAGGTTTCTTAACAGTTAAATTAAGGTACAAAATTCACACATATGCACAGAACACACACACACACACACACACAGGGAAAGCTCTAGAGAACTTCTTTAATAGTCTTGGGCTGCTATGGGATCTGAGAGTTTAAATAGGAACGCTCTAAAGGAAGGAGAGAGGGATGGAGAGGTAGAGGAAGAAAATGATGGGAGAAGTGAAGAGGGAAAGGAGGCCGCAAGGAAGCACAACGTATGGGGAGCAGAAAGGCAGAATAGGGATGTTTAAAGGAGAAGTGGGGCTGAGGGAGCATGGGGGTGAGGAGGTATAAGCCAGAGCAAATAGTTATTACCAGCCTCTGAAGGGTGCAGGCGTGAGCTGAATAGACTGGGACCTGGAGACCAGCTGGGGAGCGCTCCACAGCCTCGCAATCTGACAAAGGCTTAGCGGCGGATGGAAGAAGACCTCCCAAAGCACAGGAATGTGTGTGTGTGTGTGTGTGTGTAATAATGCCAGCTTTAACACGCCATTAGAGCCAAGCATTAGATAAGCTTCAAGCCTCTTCAGGATGCACAGTGTCAATGTTTAAACGTTCACCAAAACATGAACACTTGAGCCTTGGGAATCAACTGAACAATATTCACTATTTGAGATGATAGTTGAGACGCAAACTAATATAAAAGAGACCTGAGAAACCAAGGAGATTACAGAGTTCCACTGGAGGGCTGTCAATCAAAACTAGATCACAGCAGATGTACAGATTAAATCTGATTCTTCACCCACTACAGTATTTACAGTTAGAGCTACAGTATAGCGGGAAACATTTCACCAACTGGTAGAATAGAAACGGATGCATATGTATGCTTGAGAATTGTCTATACAGTTTTAAATGTCAATGCACTATTGCTTGTCCTTATTGGGGTGGGTCTGTGTGACTGAGGGGGCGGCCTTAAACAGGAATGATCTAAAGGGTAGCTCTGCTGTAGCTCAGCTATGTGCTTGACCTGGACGGTGCAGTGTCCACCGCAGAAGAATAGGGGACCAAACCTCAGACATGACAAGCACCCAGCAACGCCTACAGGACGCCGATGTGACCGGCTGCGAGGCCTGACACAGCTGCACTCATCGGCACAGCATGGAGTGCACACACACACACACAGAGAAACATACACACTTCCCACTCAAGTAATTTGCTGCCTGTGAGAACAGGGGAATTCTTAATATCAGAAAACAGGGTTGTGGCCAAAAATAAAATCATCAAGTTTCCAGCAGGAAGGCCGATTTTTCCAGAGAGTTCCAGGGGGTGTCTGGAGAGTGTTTACGCGTCGTACACTTCCAACTGCACATTAAATGTGAGGTTCAGAAGCTGGCCGTCTGATCAAAACAGGCAAGCCATATGCCGCGGCCTGGGAGGGTTTGAGCAGGACGCATGATTGCACGGTGGGCGTGTTTGTTCGCAAGGACCTCATCTAGCGGGGCGGGCGGTGCACGGGACGACTCTCGCGCCTAAACAAGCACAGCAACGACAACAGGCGCAGCGGGGGATGGCGCGGAAGAACGCTGTTTACTCTAGAACGGACCACAGAGTGCGGGCAACCCGGGGAGCGCTAAACTGTTGGTTCACGGGGGCAAACACGCACGGCAATGGCTGCTTTAACTGTCGGCCGCCATTAGCAACATCTGACTTAAACCTGTTAGAACGTTTACGTTCCAGCCCAGGGGATGCATGGGCTAATACGCAGTATCAAGCACAGCCACAGACTTTAATTCCCTCCCCTACACACGCAGACAAACCCACCGCAATGTGTTTATGCCCAGGAGCCTCTAATACACACCAGGTGATCAACAATGGAGGCTAATAACTCCAATTAAAATCCTGATTCTAGTCCCGCTGGAAAGCCCTGTTTAAAATATGAATGCCAAATTGCAAATACGCCACACAGCATTAGACCTTTCTCAACATCCCCCGTCCCCTGAGACTTCCACAGACACATACCCAGCGAACAAACCCCAACAGGCACGCAGTCCTCCATAAGCCTGCTGCGCTCAAGTGAAATTCCCTTTCTTCTCCTTCCACCAGAAAATGGCTTCCCTCCCTCTCCGTGCCGCAGAACCAGAAGTAATTTTCTTAATCTGGGCTCGCTCCTCCTAAATTTACATAAAAACATTTCACTTTTGAGCCTCCCCTGTCTGTCTCCCGAACAAAGCTCTAATACGCAATTACTCTCCTCAATAGCAGCGGCTAATAGCAGCGGCTAATTACAGCGGCGTCGGACAAACAGGTAGCGGAGGGGAAGAGAGCCGTCGACACAAAGGTGCCGTGGTGCCTCGCCGCCTCATGGGACGAAGCGGATCGGTGGATAGCGGTACATTTATTTATTTAGGCTGGCTTCATTAAACCTTACTCCATGGGGCCCTCGCGTCACGCTCTCCCCCCTACTCCCCGCTCTCATTTAAGGGGCAGCCGATGTGCGCACAAATGAGCACCAGGCCGGAATGTGAGAGGGAATGTGTTGCCGTCAAGGTAGCCTAACGTGGAGGGGGAGGGAAGGAGCATGGACGGCAGGGAGGGAGCGGGAAAGGAAGTGAGCCTTCATAACATTAAAAGGTTTGCGTTAGGAATGTTCCATTTGTTGTTGTTAGAAAAACGTTATTGGCGTTTTTTTTTTTTTTGTTGGGGAATTTCCGAGAGCGTGTGTCACTCAGGTGTGGGAGTTCATAGGTCTCCCCGCGCCCTCCTTTCTACAGCCACACACACTTTAATGCACTGTTGCGTTTGACAACCCTGAGCTGGGGGTGAAAATGGGGGTGAAAATGCTTTAAAGGAATCAATGAGTGTGCCTTTAAAGCTGCACTGTTATTGCAAAGCAAGACCGCAGAATCTTCTGTTGGACTGACAACAAGTGCATTAAAAGAAAGACACATATGAAAGAATAACTCAACATGTTTGCTTGTGTTTTATTCAACTGACCCAGACCTGCCAACGCCAGAGAGCAGACAGAGACAGAGAAAATTACAGCTTTGGTCTTCAACCGGAGGCCAAATGCCAGATCCCCCTGCATGGGGAAACAAGGGCCTTCTGGCTCTACCATCTCTTTACCATTTATATTACACAAGGCAGCTATAGATAACCATGATAAAGCACAACCCCCTGGTGTGTAGCTCCTGTAGCCTCAGGCCTTTCACAAACACATTCAAGCCTTAGCCTCAAATGACACAAAACACATATTTAAACCATTATAAATATATATATATATATATATATAGAGAGAGAGAGAGAGAGAGAGGGAGAGAGATATTTTGATAATTGTTGTTAATGTGATGTTTTGCCCATGGAAATGTTATTGCTACATGTTTTAATGACATGCTTTCACCACTGTTGAACCTCAAGCTCAAAAAGTGAAAGAACCTATAGTATATCTAGACATGTCAGTATTCCTCTGGAATTACCCTGGAATTTGTTTAGACACATTCCTCTACTCATACTCCGCTACAATGCTCCTCTGACAGCCAGCCTATATGCACTTTTGTGCACAGCGGTGTTTGAAAACAAACAGCCAGATGAGGCAGGGAATGCAGTGCTCTGGTGCTGCTGCATTTTATTAACAACCAAGCAAGTTCTGTGCCTGTGCCCTGGCAGCCTCGTACAACAGGCCCCCGTCTCTGCCAGAGCGCCCACGAGGCTCTGAGGGAATCGGGGCATTGCCAGCGCAGCACTTGGTGTGGGTGGCTACCGACTACATTAGCTATTTACTCCAATCACCCCTGCACATGACCCAGGGACCACAGGGACACACTGGGCCTGGACACACTGGGCCTGGACACACTGGGCCTGGACACACTGGGCCATGCAGCCGTCGCCCCCAGAGGGAGGGATACAAACCACACATGATGTGTGGTGTACAGTGCATGTGGATGGAACTGCACTCCAGATTGCCAGTAGACAGGTGCTCATTGCTATGCAGCTCCACATAAACACGCAGGTCTATTTTCTGTTAATGTTTCGAATGTATAAAAATAGAAATATATATTATTTTCATAAATAAAAAAGGGTAGTGTGCAGGCTTGAGTGACTCAGAGTCGTTTTGCTGGCTGTACACGCATTTCATTTAATTGAGTGAAGAATGTCTGGAAAAAGCAGAGGTTAAATGAGGGGAATGGTGAAAGGGGAGGGGGGCTATTTGGGAGCGGCTATTGGGCTTACTGAACGTCTTTCTAAAAGGGCTTTTCGCATGCTGTGTCTAATTGAATGAGTCCATTCTAAACTGGGGAGATAGAATGTACAGTACTGCAAGCCACTGAGAACTGTTGTGTACTTTATCTATACAATATTATTATAGTTTCATTCAATCACACAAAGGAATGAAATGGCCCAATCTTGCAATAATAATAAAACCTTGCTCTACTATAGAAATTACTGTACTAAGAAAAACCATTTCCTTTTCATATATACCTTTTGAGCGTGAAATTACTAACACAGATATCAAAAGATTTGTTCTGGGAATTGAATAACAGTGAACAAAATCACATCAAACCTTCAATAGCAGAAAAAAAATGAACAAAGATGAGAATGAAAATAAGATAAAGGCAGTGATCCCACCTCAGCAAAGTTGTTCAGTTTGAAGATGTGCCATGTTTGCATAACTGGTGGTTAAATATAATCGCATTAAAGCAAATACCGTATTATTAAATAATCTCTCCATTGCCTTTTGCTGTAGATGTTGCTTATCTACTAGACTTGTTATTGTATAAAATATTGCTCAGATGTCCAGACTAGCAGGGAAGAGAGCAAACAAATGCACATAAAATTGAATTACAAGAAATGAAATGAGACTACATTAATTGGCATGGTTAAGTTTTGTTGTTTTAGGGCATTCAAATTGTGACTAACATATCCCAGCATACTGAGTAGACATGCAATGCCTGTCAATCATCTTATTTTAAATTCTGTCATTTAACCAGGGTCTTTTAAGTGTCCAAGCTTATGGTTTGTCTCAAATTAAATCATACAACTTCAAGACTCTGACACGATGTCTCATGAGAAACACTAACGTTTCTCTGGTCCGCAAAACGATCATAAACGCAATGGCTTTACCCTTCAATGACTTTCATGTAAGTGGGTGAAAAAGAGTTCATGCTAATGAACTCGTCAGCTTCATTAGCATGAAGCTTTAGTTTAGCTTTATTCGTCTGGCTCCTCTCCCGTGGCGTTTCTAGCGCTAATGGAGAAAACAGGATAATTGCAAACGCTGGAACGCATGCGTGGCCACAGTGTAGTGCAACCCGACGGTGATCCCATGATCAACCTGACGGTCTACGCTGGATATTTGACGGACTCTCGTCCGCTGCTCCTGGATCAGTGTCGGCGTACCGCGGCGGACGGTGCTTCGCTCTCCCCGTTCTCAAGCAACCGTTCCTCCGTCGCAGACGCTCGTCAAAGAGTCCGACGCCACCAATACTCAAAATTAATAACGCCGGCGGCGTGTTTATTACAGTGTACGCTTGCAGCCGGCCTGCCAGCAGTAACCACCTCTGCTTGTGTGTGTGTGTGTGTGTGTGAGAGAGAGCTAAAGGGACGGCAGTGAGATACAGAGGGGAAAACGTAGACAGAAGGAAAACAAGATATGGAGGGACAAAGAACGTGCGTGCATGTGTGTGTGTGCGCGTGTGCATGCGTGTGTGTGTGCGCGTATGTGTGTGTGCGTGTTCGCATCCACCATAGCTAATCACTCATCCTCCATCACACCCTGTTGGGTTCAGCAGTACCTTCCTCCCTCCAGTGTGTGCCAATGGAGCGCCCCTAGCCCCCCCCCCCCCCGTGCGCTCAGCTCAGCTAAAGGGGAACAGTCAATCGGCTCCAGCAAGTCAGGCCAGAGTAAATAATAAATAAATAAAAACAATAATACATTTTAATTTGCACACCGCCAGAGTACAGCGCAGGCCCTCTCCCCTGCTATCTCTCTTTCAGAGATAGCAGGGGAGGCAGAGAGAGAGAGAGAGAGAGAGGTTGTGGGGGCAGTGGGAGAGCTTCATACGTCGTCTACAGTGAGTATGGAGATGGAGCGGGGATGGAGCAGTAATGAAAACAGGGGACGGCCCCTCAGCATCTACCCTCAGATCAGGAGAGACAGCTGCTGGAGAAACTAGACAAGGACAAATGTGTGTCTGTTTCTAGCTTGGGCTCTGCTGACATTTCCCTGGCATTCAGAAAACAGCCAACCTAACTGGGGATGGGCGGGAGGGGGTCACCACCCAGAAGATCTGTGTGGCAAACTAAAAATAGTTATTTGAAGCAAACCTAAGAGGAGTTAAGAATTCTAGAATACAAAATGAACGTGTACGCCATAAAAACACCAGCCGGACAGGGAAATTGGGCAGTCTCCTGCTGTCCTGTTATTTTCCTAGTGCAACTGCGCTCCAAACCGTGTGCAAATCAGACATCTCTTATATTACCATTCTGTCATTTAGCAGACACCATATAGAACATAAATAGCATGCTGTACAAGCAGGTGGCAGCAAGGCTAAACCCTATTCTAGATTAAATTGGAAAAGTCAGCTGGCTGTGACGCGCGCGCACACACACACACACGGAGGCGAATGAACAGCGTTGCATTTCTGGACAATGCTCCTAAAAGTCAGAGATGGCCAACGGCCATTGGTCAGGTTCTGCAAGAGGGGGACCACAATACAGACCAGCCGATGATTTGTGATTCTGATGGAGCGATGGAGATATGCAGACAATGTCTGGCCTGGGGAAAGGAACAATGGACGGCAGATATTGATTCTCTGTCGGAAGAAATGAGAGATGAAAAAGGAAAGGAACAAGTGAGAGAGAGTAAGAAAGGGTGTCCGTGTCTGTGTGTGTGTGTGTGCCTGCACATGCGTGTGTCAGGGCGTTAGGCCCAAGTTGCAATAATACATAATAATATGTGGAAGGAATTATTAAGTGCTCTAAACATTGACGAAAAGGCAACCGGACCACAAACATACATTGTGTATGCACACATACACGCAAACACAAATTAACATGCATAATGCATGTTAATCCAGGGCTAGTGTCCAGTAGCAAACTTAATGCTAGCAGAATAATTGCTGACTGTTAGCAATGCTGGAACCCACCCACTGTCAAACACTTCTAGTGACCAGGGGGAAAGAAACATGCACGAATGCACACATCTCTCTCAGACAAAAGAGAGAATGTTTTAAGGTTTTGGGCCCTGTGGAAGTGGAACAAACCTAAGATGTGTTATAGACACATTTCAAACACAAAACTGTGGATATCAACAAAAAAATGTTGAGAGAAAAAAAAAAATTTGCACAAAAACATAAAGAATTCATGCTCCCTTGTGTTTCAACACATTGTATTTACTTGAGAGAGGGGTCTCTGAAGTAAAAAGACAAAAAAACTAAAGAGGAAAAGAAGAGCAAACCGTTTAGCTCTGACACAATGTTTTCTACTTTGTTCTAAAAAGTGAGAGCTGCCATTTGATCCGCAGCTCCACTTTGATCACGGCCCGCCTGCCATTTTCAAAACACACTGACATTTTAAAAAATGCAAGCCCCGTTTGTTCTCCCCATCGCGGCCCGCAGAAGATATGGAGAAATAACACTGCCGGCGTTATTCACCCGCATCGCAACGCAACCACTCTCTCCCGACGGGAGAAACGAGGGCCCGAAAATGGGCAACCTGCTGTCACAATCTGCCTGTCTGACTGCGACCACAGGGAGTCTCGGATAGGGTAATCAGCTTTTCCTGTCCTGGAGAGTTTTTTTTTTAAATATATATATTTATATACACACCAGGATGTAGTTTCCTGCCATTACTGCGAGGGCAGAAGCCAAAAGAGAGAGTGTTGTGTTTTGTTTGGAGAGGAGAGGAAAATGAGCATTTCCTCTCCTGCTGTGCCATATCGCCCCGATGGCCTCTTACACACGGGACAAAGTGCTCTTTGAAATAAGGGGTCAATTCAGCCAGCCATTGATCTTGTATACACACGTCTTGTCTTTACAACAGAACCACAACACATACTTACGGCCGCGTCTATGAGTAGTAACACACAGGTTCTAGCTGCACTGGTGTAACGCTATGATTATCTAGCCATATCATGTTTAGATGAACAATGTTATGTATGCTTCATTTATTTTTATATATTCATATTTCCAATTAATTTCTCATGGTAACTCATGCTCTCATGCGCCCCCACCCCTTCCCCCCCACAGACACACTGTCCAACATGCCATACACCATAACCCGTTGATGTCCACACAAACACATTATCCCCACTAAATTGTAAACTGGATCACCACTGCTTCTATGCAGGCTAGCACCAATGTTCCCTTAAGAGCGAGAGAAAGAGAGAGAGAGAGAGAGAGAGAGAGAGAGAGAGAGAGAGGGAGAGAGAGAGAGAGAGGGAGGGGGGGGGAGGGAGGAAAACAAAGAAAGCCTGTGTGTGTGTGTACGCGTGCATGCTTGTAGATATAAAACAAAGACGTTGATAACGCTGTGGGCACCTGTGTGGATTCTGCCATGTTTTTTGATTGAGGAGAGATGAGGAGGTTATTACCATAACCTTCCCACCATGTCTGCAATAAACTTAATAACACACACACACACACACACACACAACTGGCCTCTACTGGTGCAATGAATGCACCATGTTAAATTCAATATTGTGTTAACACTGCTAAAGCCAATGTGGGAGCACAGTAGGCAGAGAAGCCACAGCCATAGCAATAAATCAATAGATTAAATGGAAACATATGAATAAAACAAGAGACAATAAATAAAAGTTGTAAATATTGTTTTCTTGTCACTGGGCCTCCATTGGCCCCTCCCACACTACAGTCCCCGGTGTAACGCTGGGTGCCCAACCAAATGTGTCAAATATTTTGCATGCATTATTTATTTCTGCAAGCACAGTGTGTATTTATTTCTGGAAACCAAAATATACAACTCAAGGCAAACTGGCCACATGTGGGCATGTCACAGCTACCTCTGTGCTTTGCCACAGCGCATTCAACTAGCAATCTCTTTTTACAAGATCACAATCACAACAATTCCTCAAGCATAGATTCAGACTGCCCCATTGACAATTCATTACTTCCGGCACAACACAACGCATTTGGTAGGAGGGGACACACGCCAGATAGATTGATCGGGGAGAGAGAGAGAGAGAGAAGAGAAAGAAAGACTCTTTTACTGTTGTACTTTAAAAGACTGTCAATGTAACCAATCCTGTATTTATTCCTGTATTTATTCCTGTAATCACAATGGTGCGTGCGTGCGTACCTGTCGTTGATGCTCCAGTTGAGGCAAAGGTTAAGGGAGCTCAGGTTGTGACATTTCCTCACCAGTTCCATCACTGTCTCGTTGTTCAGCTCCGAGATGTGCCGCAGGTCCAGAATACTCAGG
Source organism: Chologaster cornuta (assembly GCA_025434125.1). NCBI lineage: Eukaryota > Metazoa > Chordata > Actinopteri > Percopsiformes > Amblyopsidae > Chologaster > Chologaster cornuta. The sequence goes on from JAODVN010015761.1 coordinate 10,387, forward strand.
TTACGCAGCTGGAACGAGCACGCACACACACACACACACACACACACACACACATCTGTGAACACTCTTCTCACACACACTCTTCTCACACACAAAACTGTGTGCGCGTGCGCTTGCGGGCGCTGGTCGACAGATCATTTCAACATTACGTGTTATTATATTTTAAGTCCATAGTTCGGCAGTGGCACACCCGTGGCGTGAGGTTGGGAACCGTCTTCACACCTTTGCGTCCTTTCATCTCCCAGTCTTCCAATAATCCCTCTTCCCCATCTGAATTCATCTAAAGCGAGTTCAGATTAATCCTCTCCGCCCAGGCGCGCACACACACACACACACACACACACACCGGGGACGCCAGATAATAGCGGCGTGATAGCCCGGCCGGTCGCCGGGGAGACGACGGTGCAGTAAATGTCATGGCCGGGGCTAAAGAGAAAACAAGCTTAGCGCTGGTGTTAAGATCACTGAGCACTATTGTCTGCTCCGTAGGCCTGACATATGCCTGCCAGCGTCAACACACGAAGGGCGGGAAGGGGCGGGGAGCTGAGAACAAACACATATGTAAACACGCTTATCTGCACTGACAAACCTCGCACCGACACACGCAGGCAGACATCGGCAACACGCACCCCGAGACTCACACACACGCACCCCGAGACTCACACACACGCACCCCGAGACTCACACACACGCACGCAGGCGAGAGTAATGCATGTACTCTCATGTTCCCTGTGGTGTTCCATCACTCTGTAAGAGAAAGCAGTAGGAACACATCGGA